>BJBW01004564.1:9570-46684 GCA_004320125.1 Scolopax mira | reverse complement strand
AGGCCCTGGACCAGCCTGCCCAGGGAGGTGGTGGAGTCACAGTCCCTGGAGGTATTTAAGAATCGTGTAGACATGGCTCTTCAGGTCATGCTCTAGTGCCCAAGATTATTGGTTTGTGGTAGGGTGTTGGTGTGGGGTTGTGGGTCTGGGGTTTAGTTGGTGGGTGCTTTTTTTGTGTGTGGTTTTTCTGGGTTTTATGGGTTTGTTGGGGATTTTTGGGGTTTTTTTTGTGGTTTGGGGTTTTTTTAAGGTTTTTTGGTTGGTTGGTTGGTTTTGTTTTGTTTTTTTAATGTGGTTGGACTCGATGATCTCAAAGGTCCCTTCCAACCACTAAGATTCTGTGTGATTCTCTGTGATCTAGACAATTCTCCAATATCCCTGTTGAGCTTCCCATTACTGCAAACTGGGCTGTGTTTTCTCTCAGCGTGTTCGAACCCTGCTGCTGTGCTTTTGTTTCTTTCTGCAGCTATTCTGGCTGTCCCTGCTGATAATAGCTCAGATTAGATCTGCACAAGGGGGTAACATCTGAGCTTTTAATGTTGTCCTTTTATCTAGTGTCCTCCAGCTCGTGGTCCTGTTGTCCCCGCGCAGCTTGGTATGTGGTGATGTTCACTCTCCTGCTTACACTCCGTGAATGATTTATCATGTGTTATCAGTAGGACTCTGCACAGTGTCCAGGGACAATGTTTTCTTCCATCTGGTTCCAAGCTGGTGGAACACCCTTCCATATGGTTTTCACATGTGCTTCTCCTAGTACCTCCTTTCTATTTTTTCCCTCTGGGTTCATCATTATGAAGTTTGTCTAACAAGTACACTTTGTTTCACTTTATAAATTAATCGCATGCATGAATTAGAACTTCAGCAAATGTGGATATTTCTTAAATGACAGAGGAAACAGAGCGAATCCCTCTTCTGGAAGAGATGTCCCATCCCATGACATACTGGAAATTAACTGCTGCAGGGTTTCATGACACTCTTCAGTCCTATTGCTTGTTCTGGAATAATCTTATTTTACAACGTGGGGGAAAGTCTTTCAATCCTGTTCTGTATTATGAAGGTGCTGGTTGCAGTTGTGGGCTACATGATGTGGGCAGGACAGAGACCACGAAAACATCTTTTTATGTAAATCATCTTGAGACACAGACAGTGATTCACAATGGCTTGACACTGGGCACTCCAAGAGACACACAGCTCCATCTCACCAGTATCTTCTGAGTGATTCAACCTGAAAACGGGCTCCTCTGTCAGAATCACTTGCTGTTAAGAGTCTCTGGTCTTTACACATAACTTTTCTCTGTGGTCTTTGTTGATTTTATGTTGTTAGACCTGGTAACACACTTTTATCTTATCTGGTCTTTTCTCTTCTTTGCTCTCCATCTTGTTTGCAATTCCAGAATAAATATGCAGACCGCCTGCCCCTGCAGGCCAGTGCACTCTGTTCCTCCCCCAAGAGCGTGCAAATATTTGCAGCTCACCAGCCTGAGAGCCCCGAGACGTGAGCGGTGACACGAGGAGGTGCAGCAGAGGGCAGGGGTGGAAGGCCACTGGGTGTGAAACTCGCACACAGCAGCCAGTGCAGTTGGCTGAGACCATTGGGCAAGCGCTTGCCTTGTCTTCAGAGCAACAGGAAAAAGAGGACATGATTTTGGGGGTGTACGGGTAAATGTGCACACCCGTGTGAGTTGTGGTGAGGTCTGGGACACTGACAGACTTCAGCTAGAGAATGTGTGTGTGTAGCAGGTTCTCAGGGATAGCAACAGGGATGGTGCTCCAAGATAAGGGCCATTTTTTGGCTTCATCCATCTTGCTTCCATGCTCCTGTGTTTCAAAATAGCACATATATCACATGTGTGTGCTGTGTGTTTGTAATGTGTGGGGGCGTGTTGGCGTGCAGGGATACATGTACTTTTTGAGTTGTCTAGATCGGAAGAGGCCTTTAAGGTCATCAAGTCTAGCCATCAACCTAATAGTCAGGAAACCACCACTAAACTATGTCACTCAGCACCACGTCTACCTGTCTTGTAAATACTCCAGGGATGGTGACTCCACCATTTCCCTGGGCAGCCTGTTCTAGTGTTTAGTAACCTTTTTGGTGAAGAAATTTTTCCTAATATCCATCCTAAACCTCCCTGGCGCAACTTGAGGCCATTTCATCTTGTCCTATCGCTGTTACTTGGGAGAAGAGATGGACACCTGCCTCTCTACAGCCTCTTTTCAGGTAGTTGTGTATTGGCCAGGTTAGACACTTTGTCTTGAGTTTTCTGCCCTTGCAACAATGCACCTTGTATCTGTTGAGGATTCGGACCTTATCCCTTCACAGAAGGAATGATGGAGCCAGAAGAATACTCAAGATGGGAAGTTCTTTAGGCCTTTCTACCCCTTTTGGGTTTTCCTTGGAAAGAAGCAGTCTTTCCTGAGTGTTGCAAGAGGGGACACTTCATTTGAATCCCTTTCCCCACTGCCTGTAGTGTTCTCATGTGTTTCAGGAGCTGTTTCAACTTCAGAAAATCCTGCATCTGAAGCAACTGGCATCTTAGAAACTGTTTCTTATTGCAGAGTTGTGTAGAATTATCACCCCTACTTTGTGCCCCATTCATAAGCAGAGGATCTGAAGTAGCTTGCAGTGATGGTGCATGTCCAAAGAGAAATAAGCCATTGCTGGAACTATTGCAGCCATCACACCATAGAACATGTTAAGTAGTAAGTTTGTAAACTGCTGAGGCCAATATAAGCCAGTATTCTTAACAGGAAAAGATCTTTCCGGTTCTCCTCCTTTCTTTAGCTGCTGCTTTCCCATGCTTTCTCCTCCCTTGGTGGCACAACCATTCTCACAGCTCCATGGTGAAGTCTGCAAAAATCTCAGAAAGGAATTATGGTTGGTTTTACCTTAGATCTAGTGCCTAATTCAGCTGTGGTGTTCATTTGTGGTGGTGTCACTGTTCACGTGAGGGGCTGGGCAGGAGGAGAAGCAGGAGGGTAGGTACTACTAGATGAGACATGCTATTTCACCCTTTGAGGACACCTCCCCACTGTCTCCCTCGTTGACTCCCCCCATGTCCTCCTGTCTCTTTCACCTCAATTAGCTTCTTTGATTCAGAGCCGCCTCTGGGTCAGCCGAGAGGGTTTCTTTTTGTTGGTTTTGGGGGGTGTTTGTTGTTTTCTCACTGTTGCCTTTTCCCAGTTTGAAGTTTGCCGTCTTCTGGCCTCTGGGCCAGTGACCCTTCTCTGTGCTGTCGGACCACACGGTGCAGAGTGTGTTATCATCGGGGAGGCTGTTCCGTTTCCATGTGGGGCTTCTGCTCTGGATTGGATCCATGGTGCTGATTGATGGCCTTATTGACAATCAGGTTGACCCTTGTTCAGCAGGCTGACATGCTCCGTATTTCACAGGCCGGCACTTGATGCATATCAAAGAGGTGGTCAGGTCATCAGAACAGCCAATTAAAACGATAAAGAGGGAGGAGTGGAAGATGAGGTTTTAACCCTTTCCAGCCCATCATTAACATCTTTATCAAGCAGAATTCTTTTTTTTTTTTTCTGCCAAAATAAGAGCTGGGAGGGAGATAAAAACAAAGATCCATCTCTGTAACATTTATCTGCAAGAACTCTTTAAAAATTGAGTAAGCAGAGATCAGGCAACAACTGTCTCTATAGTTGTTAGTTATTTAAAGTCTGGAATGAGACTGGATCAGTTGCCTTCCTTTTTAATTTTTAATTTTTTTTCTGACCGACATATTATAAAGTAGACCATGAAATTCAGCATAGGTTACTGGATATATCTCAAACATCTCAAACACTAATTGGAAGACTAGAATTTTGTGTCATCGCTGTTGTTCCGTGAAAAGGAGGAAGGCATTCCCACTACTGCTGCTGGTAGCTGGCAGAACACAATAAATTTAGGAGTTATTTAGCATCAGCTTCTGAATAGTGGTATCAGAAGAACATGCTCTTCACATAAGGAACCTAATGAGGGAGAAGTGCTAGAGCCAGGAATTAAGGGTACCACTGGGATCATGGGTGATACAAGATCTGTCTTTCAGTGGCTGATGTTCGTACCAGTGCAGAGTCAGCCATAATTGCTTCATTATTCATTTGGGGGCTGTGTATTAAAATAATGCAGCCTTTCCTAGATGCCAGCAAAACTGCACTAGACACCAGTCTTTTTTGCCTGATGAGCTTTAACCCACACTTGCACTGAAGTTTCCAGCTATCAGTTTTAATGGAAATGCTAAGAAAATAAAGCTTGGATTGGGGTTAAGTGTAGAAAGTTTCTTTTTTGAACAGTTCATCACATCCAGACTCCATTCCTCGTTCAGAGACAGAACTGCAGGGTGGCTTCGTCTGTGCTCTACTTCAGTTTCCAGCCTATAAATGGGGAAACAACTACCTTGTTTTCCAAAGAATGTTAAAATCTGTGAAACACAAGGATGCTAAGAACTATCTTGGTGTTTGAATAAGACAAAAAAATCCCCCTGCAAAAGATGCCATACTTGCAGTGCAGCACACGCTCCACTTCACCTGCTTGTACTTGTTCAGTGTTTGCTTTAATATCATAATCTAACTAATGCAAAGGCATCGAATCCATTTTCTGACTGTTGGGTAAATGATGGTTAAGTGTCAGGAGATTTATTTAATTGTCTAGCTATTAAAGAAAAAAAGGTAGGTCTGCTGAGTGAAAGCTTTTATGCTTTTAAATGAGGTATTGTTGTGATTAGAGTTTAAACAGCAATGATTTCCTCAAAAATGCATTGGCAATAATCACTGGCTTGTTTGATTGTCCACATAACTGTACCACCCTCACTGCCAAGAAACTCATCTGAATCACCAATGATAATAATAGCTATTTTTTTCCATTAAGCGTGCAGCAGATACAGCATTCAGGGACAGGAACATCTTCATTAGAGAGTATGGAAAGTGAACACGCTGTTCACAAATCAGCCTCCAGAATAATGGACTAGAGAGATTTCAGAGGTGAGGGATGGAGGTTGTTGGGGGTGGGAAAGGGGCCTAAAACTTCATGAACCACATACAGAGAGGATTCTAGTGGGATACAAGCAATTGATTCCCTTAAGTATCTTCGAAGAGGCCAGTCTAGAGGTGGAGAAAATCCAGACGAGTCATTATAATACTGCTTAGTCCCGTCAGTGTGTCAATGATTATTTTACTCTTTCTTTAATTAAAAAAGCCAAGAATACAAAGCTAATTCATCTGGCATAATCAGAAAGAGCAGCAGAACACTGACGGGTTTCTGAGGCGAGCTGATGACCTGCAGGTGAGAAAACAGCTGCCCTTCAGGTTACCTGCGTGTCTCAGGGAGTGCTGAAAATCCTAGACATTTGTGAAATGCAAAGAAGCCAAACTATTTCTTCATGATTTTTTTTCTGTGGGGAATCTGTTTCCCTGGTGAACGCTACTTCCCTGCTTGCTCTTGTCCCAGAAATCCATCCTGAGCTGGGAGGGCAGCTCAGGATGAATCTTTGCCAGAGCATTTGCTGCAGGGGGTTTTAAGGGGCCTGGCCTGTAAAAAAACACCCAAGGGCAGAGAGAGGGATTCTCCTCTGTCCTTCTTTGCACTGTTTCTTTCTTAATTTCACACTCACGGATACATTTAGGCACCAGAGCACTGGTTCCAGGTGTCCTGCTCGTGTGGGATTAAGGCTGACACTTGCCCTGGGACTCGGGCGGGAATATTAATTTCTCATTTCTCATTGCCACCCCCTGCCTGGGAAATCACAGGAGATCCAGTTTGTCTCCCTTGTCAGCACACCACACCAGCTAGAGAAAGGCTGTGTGCGAGCAGGGCTAAGCTCCTTTTTCCTCCTTTTTGCCCTCGTCAGCCCTAAATGCCATTTAGCAATGTTGGCTGCCTGCTCCTCGCGGTTGGACACCGATTACTCCCTGTTGGAGAGCTGTCAGTGAGGGGAAAGCCATACATCGCGGTGGGGAGTAATCTCACCCAGCGGGGGGGCACCTCTTCCCAGCCAAAACAGTGTGACTTTGACAGGCTTGATGTATTTATTATCTTCTCGGTGCAGAAAAGCTGCCGCAGCAGGGCTCGGGGAGGTGGAGGGGGAAGATGCTACTGGTGACTTGGAAGAGAAAGCAAGGAGAAGCTCCAAGTGCCAAGCAGTTGTCTGCAGACAGCTGATGGCAGGGATGGATAAGGGGAAAGGAGGGCAAGGAGGAAAGGAAAAGACTGTTGTAAAAGGGCAATTCCTTTTACTCATGTGCTTGACTCAGCTCCTGAACTCGAGAGAGCTGAGAAAATCAAACAGCACATAAAAATACAGAGGTTAGAGCCTAGATGGGAACGGTTATCCCATACAGGCTGGGCTGTTTGAAGGTGGTTTTAGAGAGCTGTCACCTTGGTGAGGAAGATGAATCTCTGGTCCTCCTTGTCCTTCTGGACTTGGCTCCCCTTTGGTTTTATGCTGATCTGGGAGGTTTTCACACAAGTGCCGTCTCTCAGGTGGCTTTGCCAGCCCCAGTTTGGGTCCATTTGCCCTCTGCAAAGTGTCAAAGGACAGTTTGGCTGCGAGGAAGAGCATTGAGGTTTTTCAGGAGCAGAATTATATAATGTCCTCAGCAGCTGTGCCAGTTCATAGGCTTAATCACATTTAAACTCACTATGGTTACCTGGTTGGAACTCCTGGGCCTGTCCTTTGGAAAGGGAATCATCTACTCTGGCTTTTAAGGGACAGTCAAGCCATTTCTTGTACTCTGGTGTTCTGAGAAGGGAATCCCTTTGCAAAAATCTAGAAGTTTCTCTAGGTGGGAGTTCCCTGGGCACATCCAGGTGTCTTCTCTTGGCAGTAATTAGGTAAAAATGGCCAAAGCCTGAGTGCACCTGAGTGCACCTTATTGCCTTGATCAGCTTCACCTGGGACCTCTGCTCCTTGGTCCAGGAGCTGTATTTATGCTCAGTTCTTCATTCCTGCTCTTTTTTGTCAGCCTGAGGCTGTCTTTGGATTGTTCTTTTGGGGTTCACATGGAGGATTCAAGTTCAGTAGTTGAACTGAGAGTAGAGCTCATTCTGAAGCTGGGGCATGTAGCTGGTGGCCTGTGCTGTTTTGAGAAGAGGAAAAGAAGCCATCCAGTGCTGGTAAGTGAAAAGTAAACTCTTTATGTTCTTGGTTTGTGTGTAATATTGCAAGTGAGAAGCATACAAGTGACTGCAGAGCCTCTTTAAAGGATTAAAAGAGTGTTTCCTGTGTTGTGAAGAAAACTCACTGTGGGGTGAGATTGGTGAAGTCTGAAGTCTGTTAGTTTCCCACAGGGTCCTATTTATGATCTCCTTGAAGAGCTGGAAGTTTGCTTTCTTAAAATTTAGAGTTTTGTGAAACTTCTCTTCAGAAAAATGTCAAAGTTTTGTAGTTTGTAAGTATTGAAAGATGCACATCTGATTCTGGTTGGAGCATGGCTGAAGAGAAGGTGCACAAGGAACTGTTTTGTCTATGTTGAGCTCTTATTTTTGTTGTTTTGAAGTTGGATGTTTGGTTTTCTGGACAAGTGTGGATTATGGGGTCAAGTGCTTTCTTGGCTGAAGAGAGGTCAGATGTGGTAATATAATCAAATATGCTATATGTTAGACTCGAATGCTCAAAAATACTTTAAAGTGATGAGATTCTTTCGTAGTGTACCATCAGCTCAGTTGGAGAGCTGTTTATGATCTTGCTCAGACTGACTGAATAGCAATAATTGGACTAAAGGCTGTGGTATATTGAACAACCAGTCTATCTCTATTGTTTTTCTAGTTCCTTCTCCTTAACTAAGCAAGGATATTGGTTTTAGTGCTAGGATCTTTATGACAATAAAAATATTACTGTTATTGTTGACGCCAAAAGCTTTAGATACGGGTTGTTTAATGAATATTATCCTTTTGTGTTGTGTGGCATGAACATGTGGATTGCTACGGTGCTTCTGAATGTCCTTCATGCAGGTGAACCTTGATTGGGAAGAGAAGGCCACATTGATGTTATTAAGGGCTTTCTAGACGCTTTGCAGCATTTGATTTACAGTATATTGTGAACATTGTCTGTATGTGTTGTCTAAGACCTTGTGCAGCTGTACCTTAACACCTTCTGCCCACACACCCCTTTATGTGTCCTTGCCTTCTTGCTAACACACTGTGTGTGGCAGAAGGCTTTGTGCTGGTTCTCCCTTCTACATGACCTGGGTTTCTACACAAGCATTAAGAGGCTTCCCAACTTGTTGATTATTCCAGCTGTGGTGGCCTTGGATAGCTAAAGTCTAGCAGGGCCCACGAGTTGGATGCATTTGTGGTATAAGTTCTGACTCCCCCAGAGTATCTCCTCCTCTTCTTAGTTTCTAACTACACAGGGGAAACACTGTCCTATAGTGTCCTCTTAGAGCTTTATATCATCTACAGAGTGTACTGTCTGACAGCAGTCTTGAATTTTTTTCTGGGATTTCTTTAACTTTTCACCTCTTCTATTCTGGGGGTGAAAACTGTGGTAAAGATAAAGTATCATACTGGTTTAGATTAAAAATGCTTGGTTTCTTATTTTATGTTGAATTACTGAAAGGAGGGGCTAAATGCAGTCCTTAAGGGTTGGAGGGGGTATCTGTATAAACTACTTGGGGATACTGAAGCAGTCTTTAGGAGGAGGAAAGCTTTGCAGTGTGCCCTCGGGGTGGTGAGGTGCTGGATTGCTTTGCTAGTCTCCTCTGGAAGGCTGTTCCACAGCTGGATTATTTTTACTGGAAACACTTTGTCGCTGTTGTGATCCATTCTGGGCTTTGTGAGATTCTGGAAAAACATCTGTATTGGCAGAGCTCTTGGTGGGGAAGACAAGACCTCACCTAACCTAAGACTTCAGCCAAACTGACTCCTGAGCTTTACCAGCTCACATCACCTTGGTTATAGCAGAGACACAAGTTCAAGTAGGAAATATGCAGTGCTTAACTCCTGTAGCTGTTACATCCATAAATTAAGGTTTTTTTCTTCTCTGTCAACCCAATACCTTCATAACCTCTGAAGTCAGACAAATGTAAAGAATAATTCCTTGCTAAGTGCAGGTTTTCCTTTGCGTGTCCAACCTTCACCCAGGCATTGACTCTGTCCTGCTCCAATTTGGTCCTTCTGTGATGTGATTGAGTGTAACTGTGCCCTTCCTTAAACCCCCCCCGGCCCTCTGTGCCCCAGGCAGCTGCTGGTGCTAATGGCTTGGCCAGTCCTGCAGCTCCTGTGGCTCTGTGTGGAGTGGTCTCCAGTCCATGCTGTTGGCTTCCTGTCGTATTTCATGGCTCTTGATGGCAGCTCAGCTGAGGAGTTATGAAACTCATATCCTCCCTGCCTAGGAGAAAAGATTTAATATCCCAGAGGGTTAGTGTAGGAAGTTGTACCAGAGGGAAGAAGGCGGGGGTTAAAGCTCCAGGTCCTTCACAAATCTATGCAAGTCAAGGTTTCCAGAGGTTGGAAAGATGTGAATTAAACCAGCTGAATTACGTGCGTGGCAAAGTGTTATAGCACTTCTGCTGAATTCCCTTCTCCCCCAGTAATTCCAGGATTTACGTCTGGAGGAAATGGCCTTGTTTCATTTGGTGGTGGATTTCACTGAACTCCCAGAATGCTTGGTGATCAGGAATGGCAGTCCCATGCTAAAATCTGTCTTCTCTTCCTCTGTGTTGCTCTGGGGTCACACATTAGGATCAGGTCTTGGTACCAACAGCAAACATCACATATTGGGATTTCCAGGAGGAGCTGGATTGATCCTTCTATTCAATGGGTCGGATGAAAGTCTGTTCTGTGTGTTGGGCTGACAACATATGGAGATCTTCAGGTCCTTCCAAGATTAATGTTGTGCCCAAGCTATTCCTTGCAGTGGAAGGGGCCAAGGGCACGGATTAAGATTTGATATGATCTTCAAGCTAGTCTGTGCTCAAAAAGACAACTAATGCAGCAAAAGTCACGTGTGTGGTGTCGTATCTGTAACATATACAGTTTCAGGATCACATAGGCACCCTGGCATGGCTTGTATTGCGACACAAATCACTATTCTGTGCTTAAGGAAGAAGGTTGGTTGTAGTTTCTTTTTTCTTTCAATTGTACTGTCCCTCTAAAAATAACTTTACCATTTACATGGCCTAAATCTCAAAGCTGCAGCCTGGCTTTGTCTGGCAGCAGTTGTGGTGAAGCCAAGTGTCAAGGATTAGAAGAGGAGCTTTAATTTAGTCATGTTTTACTGATGGTTTTCCTTTAAAAAAAAAAATTAAAAACATGTTTATTTTTATAATGAGCAGTAATTAATTAGTAGATTAAAAAAAAAATTTCCTTTTCTTCCTTAAAAGAATTATGAGCTTTATCTCCACTCCAAACTCACCCAAAATATTTCAGTACGAAATTACTTTGAAATCCACAAAAATGGAAAAAGAATTTAGAATAGACAGAAAAAAATAACTGAAACACTGCATAGATGGACAATTTTATGTAATGAATGAAAGCAGTTTAGTGAAAAACTCTGAAACCAAAATAAAATATTGATGTTCAGATGGCAAATATTTTTGTACAAACAAATTCCAGTCCTAAAAGAATAACAATTGCTTTCTGGCTCTTGGGAACCTTTCTTTTTGTCCTCGTGGATGTGTCTGATATGGAGCTGTCTGGTTGCTTGTTACCAGACTCTTTTTAGTGAAGCTGTTTGTTTCTGCCATGTGGGCCTTTCTCATCTACCCTGTCTGACATGAGACATCAGAAGCAGGAGCAGAAGCTATTCAGTCATAGTGACAGGAAACCCCCCCCTTTTTTTTTTTTTTTGGATGGTATAATGTTCTGTTGGCTTTGTATATATAATCTCATGTTTGACTCTATGTTTGCATCCAGCATGTTTGATGAGATAGAGCATGAAGGGTTGTTCTGTGAGATTCCTGCCCCATTCTGTAGCGCTTGAAAGAAAGGATCCAAAACCTCAAGTGCTTATTTTGGCTGGTGAGCAAGGAAGGAATAACTTGTTGGGGGACACTAGGGTTTTTCCTAAATTATGGTCTGACTGTCCCTAGTGGGAATGCTGTAGATGTCACCTGAAAGTCCATCAGGTAGATGATTGAGAAAATGTAAATGGAGATACCTACAGTTTTTGTCAACCCTGCACCAAGTAGATCTTCCCAAAAGCACCTAAGGTAGTCTTATGAACGTGAGGTTGCCCTGGTTGGAGGTGTGGAGGACCTGGAGCTTGCTTACATGGGCTTGATTCCCAAATTAGGCACTGGCCTGCAAAGTGGCCTCGGCCAAGTCACTTCACTGCTTTGTTCTTCATTCCCCTGACCATGAAATGGGGATGATAACCAGCTCGGCTGATGACAAGTGTGAAAGGAGAAATAAGTGTTCTCATTTGACGTTTGTCAGGATGCAGGACGCTGACCTAGATCTGCACAATCAAACTGCATAAAAGCTACATAGTGTAGTTTCATAGGACAGCATCTACACAGATTTAGCCTTGCTGGCAACTCCCTGCCATCCGTGAAGGTTACAAACATCAATACAAGGTAAACAGACAGTCTGGTACTCACTATTTAAAAGGGAAGACATATGACTTCTCAGGCAGCAAATTCCCTGGAAGAATAAAAGGAAACTTGTACGTCCCAGGTCTGGTGGTGGTGGCTTAATTTACATTCATCACAGGGTTGTTACAGATGGGTTTCCTCCTTTGGTACCACTTAAGTCTTTTGCACTACATCGGCTTAAGGTCACTGTAGTAGACACCTGAAATATTGATATATGTGTAAAGTCCAATAAACTTTAAAGTAATTTGTCATTAAAATCCTGTAAGGTCCTGTGTTCCCATGGAACAGCTCGATTCCTGCCCTGGCTCAGCTCAGAATATCTTGTTTGTGTGGGGTGTGGGGTGGTATGGACTTTTTTACTCGTTTGACTTCATCTTTGCACTTTTTACCTCCTTTTGTCTCTGTCCCAGGTTAAGAGGACGCCTCCCAGTCCCCTGCACAGGGACGAGGGGGTCTTTTAGGTGCCTTTTATAAGGCCCCCCTCCCTCTGAGGGCACTGGCAGTAGCGCTGCTGCTGCTGTGTCTGAGATTGTCCTCTGACTGCTGACATCAAACTTCTCCAGGAGGGGGATGAAATCCAAGTGGCAGGGCAGGCACCTCTGAGGAGATAGCTCCTAACTGTTCCCACAGAGCTTGAAGAGAAAGATTTGACGGATTTACAGAGGAAAATGGTTGAGAAGGGATTGATAAACACACAGAGAAATCTAACTAGTGTGTCCCATCACTCTGAATAGCTGATCATAGAGAAAGTGCTTCAGGGCAGTGTCGGGAAGAATTTGTTGATGTGAACTCTTGTCTCCCTGAGAGAATCATGCTGTTTCAGGGAAGGGACCATCCAGAGAAGGTTGTCATGAAGAAGAATGCAACAACAGTGGGGTGGGCGTCTGTGTCAGGAGGAGTTGGAGAGATGATCACCAGTGCTTTCTGAAGGCAGAGCTGTGAGGATGCCAACTAGAACTTGATAGCTGAGCTTCCTCACAGCAACATCATTCCCCTCAGTGCAACCATTTGCATGGATAAGCTCTCCCTGCCAGCTGGGATCACAGGCATGAGAAATTCCATGCTGCAGTTGGGAATCTCCTATAGCTCCCACGCTTAGGGCTACCCTAAGGTGACCATCAGCACAACCATCAGGAGTGTGAACGGGCTTTACTGATCACATCTGAACCTTTGTAAACTACTTCATGGAGTCCCTTCAGTGCCGGCAATAGCTCAGGGAAGGAGAGCAAACGTGCTTTCTTCAGTAACCTCTTCAAAGGTCAATCTGCTGTTGTCATAAGTAGTCAGAAAGGTTTGGTCAACTCTTGCTTGATTTCAGGGTAATGTCCATGGCAATGTATTCATAGTCTAAGAAGGACCATGTATCGCAAACACCTGGTGTTTGAGGACTTGATGGGCTCAAGTTGGGGAGTCAGTCTGAAGCAAGAGTGTAGGCATCTGAGCAGGAGATGCATTGGGTGTACCCTGCCTAAGTGCACAAATGGGCAGAACAACACTAAATCTTCCCTAAAAATGCTGCTTCAGCTTGTTACTGTTCACACAAACCATTGGATGCATTGCTGGGGAACAATCTTCCTTAGAATTGATCCAGGAGGAGAATTTTGACCGAAATGTCTGTGTGTAAGGTTGTGAAGTCTTCCCTTATCTGGAAAACACCTCTGTTAAGGGAGTTGTCTTTTTTTTTTTTTTTTTAAATGTTTCACCTTGATTGAGATGTTTTCTTGGGCTCGTAATGGGTTGAAAACATGTATTGCTGTTCTGTTGTTATGAAGTCAAGCATGGTACAGTCTTTAGAGAGAGGCTTCAAAGATCTTTTTAGGAGATATTGTATGCCTACTGTTTTTTCCTGATATTTAAGCTTTGCATTCAACTGTTTTGCATGAGAGTAATTATCAGAGTTAATATTTTCTGGTTGTTGATAAGGGAAAAGATCCAAAGTTGCTATGCTAGTGGAAACATCCAGACAAATAATTGTACAGTGCCTTGATGCTCAAAACCAGAAAAAGATATCTAAGTGCAAGAGAAAATAAGATATACTAAGACTTTGAAACTTTAAGTGTGGATAGTTTCCCTTTGCAAAGAGCTAGATACCTCCCTCCTACCGAAGCAAGCTTTCCCCTAAAACCCATCTGAACTGAGCAGAACATGGGATTGCCGGTGGGATTTGTGTGTATCGAAGAAATGCTCTCATTTTCAAACAAATGCTCTCAGTTGCCACAAATAGGGTGGGAGGTAACATGGTCGCTGCACCCTGGAGCTTTGGGAACGTGAAGTGAGTCCGTCCCTTGTAATGATGTTTTCAAAAGCTTTTGTAAACACGGTGTGTGTGTGTCTCTTACACTTTAAGCAAGGCTAACAAATTGAGATGAGCCGCAGCAGCCCTGTGAAGGCTGGGTCTGCATACACAAGGGCCTGAGTTGATTTATCTTGATGTTTGGTTGAATTCTTTGCATTTTGGGTCTCTTCTGTAACCTTTTCACCTCATTCTTTTTTAAGGTGGCTGCCTGGCTGTTACAATTTATCATGAACGCATCTCACTTCACTTTTGGCTCCTCTGACGGAAGGAACAGCCGGTCTCCGGGAGGTCAAAGACATTATTTTCCCCTCGTCTTTCTCAGTTTCCAGCACATATTTGTCACTTTGAAAAAGCATGAATTCTGGATTTGATGCACTTTAATTGATTTCACCCTCAACAAGTCCAACTGTCCATCAACCTTTCCTTTTTCTTTTGTCTTCCCCTTCCCCTTCTTTATCTCTTTCCCCTGTCCCTTTGCTTTGAGAGTGAGCGATGTTTTCACCCGCCTGCACATTGAAGCTGTTGCTCAGCCCGTGACCCTGTCAAGACTCACTGTCAGTAGCCATTTCCCTCGTTTTCCGTAGCCTCCAAGCTGAACTTTGGATGCTGAGTAAGAATGAAGCTGCCTTATAGGAATACTGGTCTTGTAGTAGTATCTTAGTGATGTGCTCCTTGCCAAAGTAAAAGTGACTGCTGGTAGCTGGCTAAACTTGCTGATCGTCCATTTCTTTTGAGGCAACTATGTGGAATTGGAAATGGGATGGAATTAATAATTAGTTGTTGATATACTGGCATTAGTATTTAATTAAAATCATTTGCAGCGGAGATCAACGTACTGTTGCTTCTTTCCTCCTTGAAGGATGTATCTACCCGGAGAGGTATATACATCCAGTGTTCCGTGGTTGTAAATCTAGTTGTGTAAAATTGGCACGTTCTAAAATGAGATGCCACCATGCTGTCTGTTGCTTCTTTATTGAATTCATATGGCGTAAGGGGAAATAATGGAGTATGTGGGGGTGTAACAACTTGGCCTTTGCACAGAAATCCTTTTAGTGTGTCTGGGAAGCCAGGGGCAACTTAATAGTGGAAGCTGAAAAGGAGGTTCATAGGTGTTCCTCTGAATGTTGTCATTACATCCTAGTTGGTATCAGGCCATGGGCTGGGGAGCGAGCTCCTGGTCATGACGGAGCCGAGAGATTTCAAGTTCTCTGTGCTTTTCCAAGGTATTCAGCAGCGCCAGTGGCATTCCTTGGACTGACGTGCACTCGCTGAAGATCTCCAGCACTCGGGATGAGCAGGAGCGATTCGTGCCGCTTGATGCGAGTGTTGTCGAGGGGGTAACGGAGCCCCCGGGGCTCCCGCCGGAATCTCTCCCGCGCTGCGGCGGGCGGGCGGCGGGGCTGCTGTCCATGGTGCTGCGCGGCCGCCGCTGCGGGCCCGCCGATCCTGCGGGGGGTGGCCCGGGCCAGGGGAAAGATGGGGCTCCCTCGCCCTCTGGCTTGTGCAGAACAACCCGAGACCCTTCTGCTAACGGAGTTCGGTGTTTGCCGGTGTGCGTGGATAGGGGAGGGACTGTTCTTTACGGAGGTATAAAGGCTAATGGGCCTCGTACTAACCCTTCCGTCGTTTGCTGCTGAGAGGGTTATCGTAGCTTTGTGAAGCCCCTTCTTGTCCCGTGAGACTGGACTGTCATATGCTGGATCAACTTCTGAATGTCACCTGAATCTTTGGAGGAGAAAATCCTGGACTATTGTTATCAGTGACTGGTGGGATTCCTCACTAACAAGCCTAATTCTGTGTTTAGATATTCCTAGCACAGGGATTCTTGCTTGAAATGGTAGTTTGAGGCAAAGCTTCCCCTTTTCCAGTCTATAGATTCATTTGATCCCCATATCAGCTTCTTTTTGCCATGTGGTGGTGATGATTTTTTTTTTTTTTTCCTCACTAGGCTTCTCAGAAAACCACAGCAACTTTCTGGTGGCCAGAACTATGATATGAGCTAAATAAAGTGTTCTGTGTTTATGTGAATTAGTGTTAATAGCCCCTTAACAATGTTGGGGAACCCAGGGTTCGGAATAAAATACATTACGAATATGACATTAGAATGTTTCAGAGGGCATAGAAGGACTTCATTTCTTGGGGGTACTACCCATTCCCCTTAAATTCAGTGCTGTGCCTGGGTCAAGGGCCCATGGAGATAGCTGAACTGTGAAATGAGTCCCATTAAACTACTGTAGGCACTAGGCTGAACAGGAAGAACAGAGAGCCTGGTGAGATGAGGTGAACTGCTGGTTTACTGCACTGAAGAGTGACATGAGGTTTCACACGTGCAAAAGGCTTTACACCTGTGCAAGATGTCCTCTAGAAGTAGTTCTGCTGAAGAAGAAACTGGAGAACTTTCTCCTCACCTGTAAAATAATCACTTTTACTGTGGTTAGAAAGGTTTGGCGAGGAAGTGGAGATCTTTTCCAGTCATTGTACTACAGCATTCTCATCTCTCCTCTAGCAGAGGACCTAGTAAAGGAGATGTTGTGATTCTGTTGATGGGGGATGGGGGAAAATATGCCAAGAATGGTATGTAGGACCAGTCACAATCCCCCCTTTGTCTTTTGTGCTACTATGGCTGGGCAGGCAGTGCTACCTGGAACTTATTAGACCAGTCAAACCCTTTGTCTGTGCGCAGTGCAAGGAGTAATGAAAGTTTTGGCCTCAGATCGGATCTGTGTTGCCATCGCGCAGAAGAGTATGTGGGTGGCTGAAGATGGGGAGAGCTGACCCAGCAGCACGTTTTTCATACTTCACTTATGGGACCTTCAAAAAGATTTTATTGATGGGGGGGTTTTGTGCTAGGAAGGTTCTCTTGGTGGGGGGCTGCAGGCATGGAAGGACTATCATTTGCTGGAAACAAGAATTTATAATTTTGAACAATCACAGTGGTGACTAAAATTTCTGCTTGGTTTTACCTTCAAATACTGGCATATGATTTAGCCAAATTATTCAGTATCTTGCAGGCCTTTAGTGTCATTTAGCAGCCCATGCATTGAGCCTTTCAGTCTTGTGAGTAAAGTGTATTTCGTTCACAAACACCTACAACTAATTGGTGTCTCATTTTGTGGTGTGCGTTTCATGTTATCAGCTTTTACCATCTTGGAGATGAGGAAACTGTAGCACTTGAGAGGTGAAGCAACTTGTTCAAATCTGGAGCCGTAGCAGTTTCAGGGTTAGCAATCTAGGCCCACACACCATAATATCTCCTTTGTGTGCCTGGTTTAGGCGTCGTGGCCCAAGGGCATGACATGGAGCTGCCCAGGTACTTTGTGGAGTTAACTGGGAGATGGTGCCTCCAGGGGCATCCTTGCATCCTCTGTGCTGAGATGGGGACCTGGTGAGAGTGTATTAGCTCATTTGGCCCCAGGAACTGTGGATGGCTCTCTGGATCTGCCCTGTAGCAGAATGTGAGATGGTGTCTGTAGCTTAGCTACCTTGAGGAGCTTCTGCCACAGGTACAGGGGAGAGTATTGCAGTCTGAAATAACATGTTGGTGAGATTTGAGCCCTTCTACATTAAGCAAGATTTGAGAGTAAATGCTCTGGGTGCTTGGACAGTGTTGTAGTTGAGGTAGTACCTGATGAGGTGATCTGAGTCCTGCTGCAAGTTTCTCAAGAGCCCCTTTGCATGCGTGGTTAAAATCTTGGAGATTTTAACCAGTTTTGGTGTTTCCTTCCATTGTATCAGACAGACGTGAAGCATCACTTAATGCTGACTGGCTTCGTGCTCTTCAACAGAGAAGCTTTCCTTTCCCCAGCCCAAATCCTGAAGACAATGTGATGTGAATGTACCAAAGGGACTTCAGGGGAGGCTACACAAGCCATGGTTTGGCAAAGATGTGGAAGTGTTCATACCACCTGTTTTTAATAGATAGTCAAATGGAGAGAGGGAGATGGGAAGAGATCATGAAAAGGAGATGCAGAACAATTGCATTAGACGCTTGATAATTTTGGTTTGAAGAGCTCTGAATTCCTCTCTAAAATCTTCTCTTGGGAGTCTTAGTTCTTAAGCTAAATGACTAATTAGAGTCTGTTCACACCACAAATCAGCCTAGGCAAACTCCTAAGAGCTAATGCTGCTCCCAGTGGAAATTAATATCTTGGGAGCTTGCAGAGGCATTTGCCCTCCTGGGAATCTGTGCTGTTACCAGGGCATTGGAGAATTTACTGAGGGGGGGGGGGGGGGGAGCAAAGNNGGGGGTGGGGGGGGGGGGGGGGGGGGGGGGGGGGGGAAGCAAAGGAAAATCCTTCCCCACAAGACAGGGCTTATATCAGTCCCTCTCCCAAGCCAATTTCTTTGCCTTGTTCTTTCTGTGCTCCAACATCTTGTTTAGTGGGAGAAAAAAATGTGAAACTAAGTGCCCCAAGCTGAGAAGAGATGTATGGCACCCAGCAGGACCCTGACCTTCCTTGCAGGTAACAAATTGGATGGCGAGTAGGCTGAAGATGCTGGATGAGGAGGGAGGGAGGGGGACTGCTTGAAAGGGGGTTAAAGTTACAAAGCCAACATCTGTTCCTGAGGGTTCCCCACAGCAGACAGGGCTGGCTGCTGGCAGGCACTGGGGAATGGCCTTGGGGCACCAGAGGACAAAGGCAGGAATGGGCACAGTGGGCGTTTCCGAGAGGTTGTAGGAGGTTGTGTAAATCCATAGAATAGATTCTGAGCTGGTGGTTGTGGAGGGGTGTAAGGTAGAGAATGAGTCCTTGAGAAGAAGGAATGAAATGTTAATCTCTGGGGGTTTTGCCAATGTACAAAACCTGGGTTTGGTTTTCTGATCTCAGGGCCCCCACAGTAATTAGTCATCTCTGAGTAACGGAGAGAAGTGTGGTCATTATTCATCTCTTTCCCAGTTACTACAAGTCTCTCCTCTGGTAATTTCCTATATTCATATCCTCTTTGATCGGTCTCTGACTTGCTGTTCAGCACCATGAGACACTGCAAAAAAAATATTAGGACTGGCAGCCTTGAGTCCTCTGGAGAGATGTTGTTGGGCCCCAGCTTCCATGGAGGAACAAGAAAGCCTGGGCGATGGCATCTCTCCTGCATTCAGCTGTGAGGCTTTGCCCCAAATACCTTCTGTCATCTCAGCAGACCCCATCCTTTTTGCTTTAATTGATTCTGTCTGGCTTTAATTTGATGTGAGAATAGACCTCCCACCGTGAGAGTGTTCAAGAGTCTGTTCTGTGCAAGGGGAGTTGGAAGCTGGGTGTAGCTGCCACCAGAGGCAGGGTTATTTTATTGTAATAGAGAGGCAAGGCTGGTTGGGGGAGGACCATTGAATTCTGTAACCCTGTTAACATTTGAAATAAGGGGTTTTGCTTCCGTATTGGCTTTGTGGGAAGTGCTTGTACAACAACTTGAAAACAAAGAACTGTAATAATCATTTTTCATTACAACCATGCCTAGGGTCTCCTGAAGAAGTCTGGAGACTTGCTGTGTTGGCTCCACGCAAGCATGCAGTCAGAGACACTCCAGAGGAACTGGCCACCTGAGTGGGCAAGTAGGGGATTCAGGGGCAAGGAGGAGGGAATAGATAGCTTGTGGTCACGTAACTGCATCATGGCAGAGCTGAAAGTAAATAGGGAAGCTGAAAAGGAAACCTTCATTGTGAGTCTGATCAGCCAAAGTCTAAACAGTTGTTGAGTTTGTTTTATCAAATCAAAATATTTTGGTTCAGTGGTGTGTTGACTGGAGTCAGTGTTAGTCCAGGCTGACAGAGTGTTGTAGAAACATTCAGGTTTGAGGGTGCTCTGTCCCCTGTCACTGGAGGGGTCAGAATCTCCACCATCTGTCCTAAGACATAGGAGAGGGACATGTAGCTTATTGTGGCAAGGGGAGGCTGGATGAGAGCAATCCTATTTCTCATGGCCTGGGTTTAGAGCCTTCAGATACTTGAAGGCCTCGTAGCTTCTCTACGACCCTGTTCAATCTGATTAAGTGTTCTGTTGCTTGGACCACAAATAAGGGGTTTAAGTCAAATGGGAATATTTTTGAGGGGAAAATAGATGAATAACTATTCAGAGTTAATTATCTGCAAATTCCTGAAATGGCTTGAGTAATAAAATATAGATATGTATGCACTTATTCCTACCATACCATTAGCAGTCTGTGCCTCTGTGTCGGGTGATAGTGTCCTGTAAAAGGTTGCAATGCGTAGAAGTAAGAAGATATTTCAGAATACAAAATTATTGCCAAATGGCACTGAAGGTCCAGGTCTCTGAAGTTATGATCTGGTTGAGGTGGTCTTCCAAATGTACCTTGCCTAAAAACATGGGAGGGGGGTGGTTCTAAGCAGAAAACTAGTGAAAACATTGAAGTTAGGCTGCAATAGGACCCTGTGTGGCTCCCAACCTCTCCCACATCTCTTCCAGACACAATTCCCAGTGGTAGATGAGACCTTATTCTACTAAGATCTGTTTCTGTCTGGTAGTTTTATTTACAATATGATTGAAATTGTAGACAAGAACACTATGTAGTTGCTTTTGCTTGAAATATTTCCTCCTTTCTTTCACTGTATGAGAAATCTTCCATTTTTTTTAACTTAGTTTTTAGCCATTCCACCTGATCCTTCAGTATTTCCATATTTCAAGGAGATTTATCCAAATGGCATGTTTCCATGGCTGATATGCAGCAATAATGCAGGGTTAATACCTAATTAGTTCCCAGGGACATTGAGCTTTTCATGGATATTCAGTAACAAAAGTAACAACAAACAAGCTGAATTCCTAGGTCTTAATTCATCGGGGAGGAGGAAATAGGAACCTAAAAATGCAGGAATTATTCCGAGCAGTATGAAAGCTTAGTCCTTTCTCTCATGAAGCTCAGAGGATGCTATAGCAGCTGACAGTGAAAATATAACCTCCTCTTCCCCCCTCCCTTTGGGGGGACTGTATATGTGTCTGTATTTGCAGCCCTGACATCTCCAAACAGGAAAAAATCTCAGTTCTGCAACACGCTTTAAATAGCAACCCTCCCTGCCATAACCCCCAGTCAACCCGACCCCCTTTTTTTTTTTTTTTTGACATTCAGCCATACCTGATCAGTCGTATCCTGAGCAGCTGGATGTGATCAGAGCTGGCCTTCCACCTCGCAGGATGGCGAGCATATGGGTCCGCGGGCTCCAGCCATTACGTTCCTGAGCACTGAGCTTGTCTGCCTGTGGCTACAGAGGGTTTTTTCCCCCCTCTCAAGCAATCACAAATAAACCTTTCTGATAAGTAACAGGAAAACAAACAGGCCCTTTGGCTCTGCAGGCAGTGAGAAGGAAGGAGGTGGAGGGGGGGGGAATAAACCCAATAACAAAATCTTTGCTGTGTTTAGGCAGCACACAGAGCGCTTCAGAGCGCCTCCAGGAAGGAGGAACAGTCTCTGCCCTCGGCCAGAGACAGAGCTTTTCTTGGAGCAGAAATGGCTCGTTTCAGGGTGATTAGCCCTCGGTGCTGTACAGCCAGGCCCTGGTGTGGGAGCTCCAGGGAATAGAGAAGGTTTGACTCGAAGGAGAACAGCCCTGGAGACGGTCTAGGCCAAGAAATGGAGACTTCAAGCTGACTGATACGGGCAGCCTGGTATTATCCTTGAAGTTGTAGGGGGCTGAAGGCTGAAAATGGCTGTTGTGAAGCCCCCAGCACAAAGGAAAGGGCAGGGAAGATGATACAGTGCAAGAGTTCAGGGCAGTCATGGGAAGAGGCTGTGGACAATCCCACACAGCTTCTTTGTGTCCTTTTCCATCTCCAAAAAGGGTCTTTGGCTTCTGGAAGAAGCCATAGAAAGCCTCTGGCCCTTTGTATGTGGAGGAAGCCAAGTGGAACATAATGGACCAAAGCAAAACCCCATGTCTTTGGGGTTCACTTGGGGTAGCACTTGGAGAGCTGAGGAGGGGTCCCCGAGTGCCCCCCCCACCTTAGTGTGACTGGATCTCTGATCCCTGTGGAAAGCTTGGGCCAACCAAAGAGGTTTTTTCACAGAATGTGTTAGAGAAATGGTAGGTCTTACCTTCCTCGAATTTTCCCTTCCTGTATGCCAAGGAAATAAGGCTTCAGCCTCCCCAAACAAGCCTGGCTTCCCAAAACTACATAGCTCAGGTAACAGCAGTTAGAGGTGCACACCAAGGCATCCAGGTGGGACCTGGCACTATCCTAGAATTACAGTCTAAACCTAAGGATGGAAAAAAAAACCCTTTGTTTTATCCTCTGAGCCCTGTCAGTGTAACAGAGAGTCTCTCCCTGTCCCGTGTGCAAGAGACCTTTACACATGCAGACTCGGGGGGGGGGGGGGGGGGGGGGGGGGGGGGGGAAATGCTTGGTCTGAGTTGTTCAAGAAACACATGATAGAAAGCTGTTGGATTTTGCTGCTGCTACCACCGCAGAAACACGCTACCATGCAATAAAATAAAAAGCTGCCTGTTAACACACCACCTTTTAGGACAGGAGTCTGCATTCCAGGTAGATGTACGGTTTTTCAGAGGGTTTAGCATCTCGAGTGCGCTCCCAGCTGGTAACAACCTCCTTCCCTGAGTCAATAAATGATGGACTTTTTCAACTTGGAAGTCAGACCCACTTTGAAGGAGCCTTTGAAACCTTTGCCTCGGCAGATATGGCCAAGGTTATCATCCTGGCACGTCTACAGTGATCCCGGACGCTGTCTTTGAAAGGCTGCCAGCATCTGCAACTCACCCGTGCTGAAATGCTGAACCCACATGAAGGGCCCCACGGACCTGTCACCTCGGCCTCCTCCTGGCTGAAAGGAGCCAGAGCACTAATGTCACCACAAAGTTACCACAGAAGGTACCAGGTACAAGTTGTGTCACTGCCAGTGCATCTTCTCCGAGCTCTTCAAGTGGGAGTTTGCTCCTACGGAATGACAGGGTTCTGTGGCCCTAAACATTTGAACTGCAGAGAGGAGTAGGAAATTCATGTGGGAAATTCATTCCGAGAGGGGGGAAAATGAGAGCATAAGCCACGGGATCAGCACCAAGGGGGCCAAACATTGCTGTCAGTTACTTCCCAAGCAGCTCCGTTGATGCAAACAGCATTAATTGTAGATTTATGCCAGCGTTTCCGAGAGTCACTCTTGGGCCAGAGCCAGGTCTGGTAGAGGATTAATCTTACTGGAAAACTCCCTCTTGTTCGTTGCTTGGTCTCTGATGCTTGCACATGCACACAAACAAATCTCGGTGACCCTCCGACAACCCAGTTAGCTAGCAGGGAATGAAAGGATGTGAAACCCTAGCTTCCCTTCAGCACAGCCCTGCATCTGCCGCGGCCCATTCGGAAGGCAGGACTAGCCACCTGCTAGTTGTTTTGCTCAAAGAGAAAATGTCTATTGGACACATAAGAAACAACATCCACTCCCCTGGGAGAGGACAAGCCATTTGTCATTCCCACAGTCTCCAGCACAGGTAGTCAGCACCTTCCAGGACTTGGGGCACTGTGGCTTTTCTCTGGTTTTTTTATCCACCTGGCAGTAGTTCTGCATTTTACTTTTATCTCGTGGTGGTATTGCTCAGACGTTGAGATTTGGACATAGAAAGGACAGAAAAAAATGTGGTATGCCTATTTCCATGCATGCATCCCTTCTCCTCAGCTTAAAAATTAATAGAGAAAGCCAGGTATTGCATGTGCTGGATGCACATCTCCTTTATGTGTGCACAGGTGCTTTCTGATAGTACACTCGTGCAGTTTAAGACCTTTCAGAAACATGGATCTTCTCTAGTTAGTACTTCTCTCTCTCCGTGCCTTAAGGATGGGTCAGTGGCATCCTCTCAGCACTACTTCCAGAGCATCATTGCACTCGATATGCTACTGAAGTGTGATTTATTTGGGGTTTTATTTGGTTTTGGGGTTGAGGTTTTTTTTGATCCAAATTGGCCAGTGCCCTGGGAGTACAGCAGATGCTTCCCTGGAGTCCAGCAGAAGGGATAGGTTTAGTGGGCTGGGAATGCCTCCCGTCCTTGGGAACAGCAGGCTCGGCTCCACTCAGCCTTTCCCCCTTCTGAGGGCAATACATGGAATAACATGCAGTTTACTGCCCACAAGTTTCAAGTGAAAGAGGTAAAGGGGGGAGAAAAAAAGAAAACCCCGAGGCCGATCATTTGGTGGTGGGTGCAAATCAGTGTATGCCTTGCCTTGCTTACACCAGCTGTAGCGCTGGCCCCAAGGTTTTTGTGTTCACATTATCCTGGGGCTCATATTGCAAGAATGCAGGGTTGGCCAGATGTGTTTGCTACAGAACCCCCTCCCCTTCTTAACTGAGGGGGTACCAGCTGCCACTCCTGCCCTCCGAGCAGCCTGGGCTTCCCTGGAGCTCTCTGCGAGCAGCTCGGAAGGTGCTTCGGGGTCCTTGGGAATGGCTCCCAGCACATAAATACTCTCCCTCTTCCGGGACACAACAGTAAGAGGGGTAAGAGCAGCCGAGGAAATTTTCCCCCTTGGAAGTGATGTTCATCTCCTCCCCCAACCCAGCATATGGAATTCTGGATCACATTTCTCTCTCTTGCCAATAAATATTGCAGATTTATTGCTCTATACCTGGTGGGTAGTAAATTGCATTCCACCTCTGTTATAAGGCTCTTTGCTATGACACAGTCTTGCAGCTCCATTAAACCTTAATTACAGCAACACTTCATTGGGTTGCTGCGATGGTCTGAGTGCCATTGCAGTAGGGAGGATGTATGGCCATAACAGGCTGACGCAGAGAGGCTTTGTTTTGTTTTGTTTCCTCCTTTTTAAGGATTATGGAGAGTTGAGCCCAACGAGGGGAATAGATGGAGACTCGGCCTCTTGCTCTCTCTCTGCTCATTTTCCCCAACAGCTGGCTTCACCTGCCACAGCCCCGGCAGCTCTTCTGCTCCCTGAAGAAATGCTCAGCAAACAGTGTTTAAAGTTGCCTCTCTTAAATGGCTTTATATACATATGTTCTTCAGAGATGCCTCTGAGATTCAACATTATCTCTGGTTTGGTAGCACGAGGAGTTGTGGGGTTTAGTCAAATAGAATTACTAGGGGCAAAGCAGGGCTTGGATTTCGATTGAATTTAGCAAGATGAATTTTAAGAGCAATTTCACTGGTGTGTGGCCAGCCCAAGCTCATCCTTCCGTAGGCAGATCGCCGCTGTGTCAGCTTGAAGGCACCCATTCTGGTGCCATCCCTGCCAGCTTGTCACTGTACTTTCCTCCAGCCTGCGAGCAGGGGGCTGAGGCTTCAGCAACCGCTGGCTGCTCTAACAGCTCCTTGCAGGTCCATGTCATCTGATGTTTCCACCAGGCTTCTCTGCTGCCTGGGGACTTGTTGAGGCCATGGCCACAGCAGGGAGAGCTGGGAGGTCCCGGTGCCTGTGGATGGTGGATGTGTGGATAGATGGTTCTCATTTCCCCTCTCCAGCCAGGCGTGGAGGAAGCACAGCTTAGAGATCCAGGAGAAGGCTGTCCACTGCCTGTGCTCCCTCTGGACTGAGTGTTCTGTTTGGCCTTATGGCTGTTTTGGAGACTGCTCCTGGTCTGGGATGAGTCCCCCAGCCCCTCGTGCAGACTTGTTTCTGTTGTAGTATGCGTTGGACAGATGTCCCTTCTTAGGTGGACGTGCAGGTCTTTCTGCATTATGATGAGCTAAGCAGAGTGTGCTAATGGCTCCCCCAGCCCCTCGAACGCCTTGCTCTGCTTCACGGGTGAGCTCTGTGTCGTCAGATCTGCCCAGGAGGAGGACTGTTTCATTCCCAGTTTGATACCAAGTATGGTGTAGCTATGACAGTAACAAAACTGCTATAATTATCCTCAGGATTATCTTCTATTAGCATAATGCCCACACTTCAGTAATGATTCTGACCATTGTGGTGACTTTGTGTAATGCTCATCAACCTTGTAAGTCCATTCTTATGAGTAAGGATGTTTGTTTGACCGTATTTTACCACATCTATAACTTTATCTAGTCAAACATCCATATTGTGTGTACTTGGATACCCACAGCTATTTATAGCACAGAAATCTACGCTGCTGCTATTGCAAAAAGCTGCTACCACAAAGCAACTAAAATCTTCACAGAAATTCAGTTGTTGAACTCTTTAATGAACTTGCCTTTGGAGAGGCAGTTATAGAGCCTTGTTTGTCCTCGTTCTCCCCTCTTGCAGCAACCTTGAGATGTCAGACGTAGGAAATGTGGCCACAGCTGTTTATGCACTTAGAGGGTTTTTTCCAAGGCCACATCCTTCTGTTCTCCCGTAGATTACTTGAAAAGATGCTGCAGGGACTGCAGAATGCCAAGGTCTATGTGCCATGTGCAGGTGCTGCCAGGAGATTGACATTTTGAACATTTGAAAACTATCAGAAAACTAATCTGGTGGTGGATTATTTCTCCCCCCACCCCTTCTCTTCTTTCCTTCCCTCTTCAACTGCGTATTCGGAGACTCTTGGTAGATTGATATTCCTGACGAGAGCCGTTGTTATTCAAGCAATACTCAAACGTGATAGCACATATTAGGGGGAAGATGGGTACCTTGTCATTTGCTGGAGAAAAGCAAACAGTGTTCAGCTTCTCTGGATCTTAGACTTGGATAAATTGTCACTTGCCAAAGCCCTGTCCAGCCCTTGACTTATCCTCCTCCGTGGAGTAGTTAAGTCAATCCCATCCCTAAGTGCTTCACAAAATGCCACTCTAAGGTTTCTTCTAAGAAAACACCATCACTTTGATGAAAACTGATTATTTTTCTATGTGCACAGGGAGATGTTTTCGGAAATTCTTGTTTTAAGTAACATAAGTGGTAAATAATGTCAGAGGTCTGACTTGTGTAGTTGCAAACCAAAGGAGTTTATTCTTTCTCCGTGAGGGAAAAAATTTTTAATTTTTAAAATGCAGTTTATATTTAGACAAATTAAAGATGTGTAAAATTAAATGGGAATGTTTTGAAGGGGCTGAAAATATATATTTTGATTAACTCAAATGAATTTAAAGATAAATCATGGGGAAAATGAAATGTTGGTGGGGTTTTTTTGGTCCTCATTTGAAATGAAAAATAATTTGCAATCTTGACACTTTTCATGGAATGAAAAGTCCATTTGCTGATTAAGGCCCAGATTCATCCTGGCTAATTTCAGGCACTATTGAACTGCTTAGTGCCAAAGGGCACTTTAATCCACCTGAGATTTAAATTGCCCTCTAGAGGTACCTATTTCTTTCACTGATAAGACATGGGCAACGTGACTTCTCATACGTGCGCCCGAGATAACCACCTGAAGTTGTGTGGCAACAGAGTGCAGGTGCTCTCCTTCTCCTCAACTGTCCTCTCTACTTGCTACTTTTTTGTTGATATGCCTTTCTATCTCTCCCCAAAAAATTCGAAGAGTTGGGTTTGGGGATTTTTTCCTGAAGAGAGATTTCTACTAAAATATAGGGGTTTATCTACTTGTTTCCTGTTGGCGGAAAATATTCTGGAGGACTGGCAGGGTCATATCCTATGAGAAGCAAAGAAACAAGATTTGTAGTTAAAATTGAGGGGATCTTTGGGCAGGCTGTTCATTTCTCTTTTAATTGCCACGTACCATGACTTTCGGTCACATCTGGTTGGCAGAAGGCTGGTCCTCTTCAACAGCTCCTCCACAATCTGCTGAACACTCAACTCCATCTTTAGTACTCTGTGACCCAGAACAAAAGTGAAAATATTTGGTATGCCAGAAAAGGTTAACAAATAAAGTGGTGCATGGTCTTCTCCTCCCCATGACATCACTTCGATACGAAAAGAACAGTCATCTTTGGGTCACACCTGACGGTCTGGTGACAGCAAAAGGACCCATCTGCTAAACCTCATTTGCCATGCTGATGTTGCCTGGCTGAGTTCTCCACTCTCCTTCAGGATGAGGAGGTAGTGTCTGGAGGTCAGATCTGGCCCACCTTATGCCACAGTCCCAACCGATGTCATCTGGACGTATTTGTAAGGGCTGTGGTCATCCGTCCAGCCAGCCAGGTGGGTTTGCTTTAGGTAGCTGGACATTTGGGAAGTATTACTTCTTCTAAATACGTAGCCTGTACTGTTCTTATTTTGGGCTCGTAAAACATAATGAGATATGGGTCAACATTTAAGTCCTGTGGAAAATTACATCCTGGAAGACTTCGTGGAGCCGAAAGCTTAGCTGGTATTAACTCCATTGCACTGCACGGTGGCAACTGTGGCCTTTGACTAAGACCTTTTCTCCTGGCTAGAAAGCCCACCCTTACTATGGGCAGTGGGATACACGTTGGGACAAGGCCCATACCATTGAGCACCGTTCCTCCTCTGCTGTGTCTTGGGGGCAATGGGACATCTCAGTGCATCCTTGTCCACAGTGGAGCATGTTATTAAATTTTCCAGCAAGTTTTGCAAAGTCCTTGTGGCAGCTCCTCGGCAAAGCCCGTAGGAAACGTCTGAGTGCTTTGGGCTGAGTATCACGAGCGAGTGTGTGGTTTTTGGAGGCAAGCAGGCAGCAGAGAAGGGTGGGGGAAGAAGATTAAAATACAATTGTTGGCTGATATGGAAAGGAAAAAAAAAAACCAACCTTAAATAAACCACAAATTACAAAAAAAAAAAAATTCTGTGAGAAAGAAAGAAAGTAACAAGTCTGTGGAGGATGGATGTTTGGAACTGTTCAGCCTAATGCATGCCAGATTCCTTCTCTCTTCTCTCCCCCCCGCCCCCTCCCGCTGCCTTCCCCTTACCAAATGCTGTCTGCTAAACTTCTGAAACACCCTTTGCCTTTTTGACCCTTCAACTCATCTTGAACTTAGGAAAAATTGGGGGGGCGGGAAGGAATAGTTGCCTATATAGTGCATGTGGCTGCACGGGGACAGGGGGGTATGAGTTGGGGGGGGGGGGTTGTGTGGTTGATGCTCCCCTGAAAACAATTTGTATCCTGTTAATAGAATTAGTAAATATTTGTAGCTCGCTTTGAAGCCTGTGTCCCCCGGGGTATGTATGGGGAGGGGGGCACAGAGAAATTAAAGAGACAAGTTACTGATTTAGTCATCCCGTCCCCTTCCCCCAGCCTCTCTCTTTCATTTTCTACCTCCTTTATGAAGACACTAAACAGACAAATTGGGGGTTTGAAAGGAGGGTTGTGCTGCGGAAGTGACAGGGGGGTGGTACATGGGGCGCGGGGGGTGGGGGAGCAGGCCTGATATCTGCTTATGCAAAAGCCATTGACATCTAATGAACCCGGTTGGGAGCCAAGTTTCTGAGAGGCGGCAGGGCTCAGCCAGGCATCCGGGGTGGTGGCAGGGACCTTTGGCAGGACGCTGGCCCATGGCACCTGGGGTTGAGCTGGGGGGTGGCCTCAGCCAGCAGGGTTTGGCTCCTGTGACTGCTTTGGGGGTCTTTCAGCTCTGTCATAGCCCAAGTTGACCGTAAGGGAAGATACGTATGTATACGCTTAATCTCACTTCTTCAAATCCCTCCTTCCTCTTCCCAGCACAGTATTATAAACTGTTAAAGGGCAAAGGAAGAAGAAAGTGAACTCGGATTGGAAAACTGAGTCATAAAGGGCTGAGACGTTTCATTTCCCGTCATTATTTCTGATTCACTTCTCAACAGAACCACACAGACGCATGGGCTGAGGTTAGATCACCTGCAAGATTTTAGGTGGTGGCCACGTTCCAGTTCTTTGCCTCCAACAGCTGGCAGCCAAAGCACACGCAAGTGAGTGTCACCCAAAAGGAGGATTGAGTTTGAGACGGTGGAAATTCAAAGAGCTGTTAGCATCTCCGGGCATGGCACTGTTACTTGGGAGTGATTTTGATGGGCACTGGGGAGAAAGTTTGAGTTACGTTACTTTTAAGTGCAGAAGGAGCCCATATTTAGAGAAACGTGCTCTCATTGACTTGCCAAGTCTACCCAAGTCCTCTGATCACATAATGCTCTTCACAAAACAGCTTCTTACTGGTGAAGTGTCTCCTGAAAATGTAGATCTGAAGTAAGCTTTTGCCTTATACATAGACTATAAACAAACTGTTGGATGAGGGAGAACTTAGGAAGGGACACCACGTTTCCTGGAAACCATTGGGTCTGGGTTAGAAGCACTGAGCTCATGCGATAGGTGTTGCCGTGCTCCAGATGGAGTAGAATCTGATAATCTGGATCTTCTTGATGCTTTCCCAAATTAAACCGGTTGGACTTGAATGCCTGTATTTTGTGGGTTCAGTGGTTGTAATATTAATGCTTTCTATGAAGCCATAGTAACCCTGGCTGAGAAGGAGAGCATGGATATTTGCTTCAGCCCTGTGAACATGAAGTGGGCTTTGATGGGAGAAGGTGCATCTCTGCTGCTGTTGGTAGGTCAGCCCATGCTGGAGAGGAGAGGCAGAGACCAGTAGCTGTGAGCCAGCTATAAAATGAACTGGCCATCATGCAGCCTTCTGCATACTCTATAGAGTCAGTTTGTTCCTTGGAAACAGAGCAAGAAGCAATCTGAACTGGTGGTGTGGCTGCCTGCTGGGTGAGACCAGGCCACGGTGGCATCTCATGTGGCTGATAACGTGGGGGAGGTTTGGGAGTGACTCCCAAAGTCTGGCTTGTGGGGTTGGAAATTTGCCTTCTGATTTTTGGGGGGGCTTTGGAGAGCAATGAAGAAAACTCAGGAACTCAGGTGGCTAAATTCTGTCTTGAGGTAAAGAGAGAGCAAGGCAGGCTGAGTAATGGTTGAATATCGGGCTGTTTGTGTGCCAGGAACGTTTAATGGGAATCGCAGGCTTCACTTCTCTCGTGGTAGGCAGCTAAATGTCACCCAGCCAATGTCATCTCCCCCAAGTGTCCCCAGAGAGAGGCAGGTGGCTCAGGGGGACTGTTCCTCTGCGTGTCTCTTGAGCTGCCCATTTCTCTCCACGAGCCACCAAGTCAACCAGAATTACTAGCTCAAATACATCATCTCAGTTAGGATAGATGAATCCGTTTGTCAGCTGAGATTTTGGTGTCTTGAAAGATTGCAGCCCAGATAAAATAGTTCCATTTGTTCATACTTGGTTGAAGGTTGGCATTCAAAGTTTGTTCACCTAAAGAATGAAAGCCTTTATAAAAAGGCCCTGACCTTCAGTTGAAACGTAAGTCTACGTAAGAAAATAAACTAAAAATTATTTTAAGTTTTTGAATTTCCCTTTCTTGAGAACAGGTTTAGAAAGAGAGAAACAACTGCAAAAAAAATCTCTTAACTGTTGTGGGGTTGTTTTTGTGAAAAGGCAACAGAAATGTTCACAAGTCCTTACAAAAGAAAACTTTGAGGCAAATAGTTGCAAAACACATTCAGTATGCTTCAACCAGCTGGATTTTCTGGCAGCTCCAGTGAAATCTAAACAAGGAAAATGATTGTCTTTTTTTGTTGTGTTTTGCAATAATTTATTTTTTTTTTATCCAGACTGGACAGTACAAAGCACATCCTCTGTGGGAAGGTGTCGCGGGCTGCAGATGAGATAAAGCTCCCTGTGATTATATGGGGTGTTTCTCAATTGAGAGTCAGCACATGTGGAGGTCCGAGCCTTTTAACGCGCGCAGGCAGGGAAAAGGGAGGAAGTGAAGTCCATTAAGGAGAATAGTAAAACCAGGAGTCGAGTAATGAATGAGCGACTGATCCAGTAACGTCATGTGAGCACCTTTCACTCCCACTCCTTGCAGGAGGTATTCGACAGTTTTGCAGGGCTGAGCCCCAGATCCTGTGAGCAAGGGCCTCTTTTGCAATTCTATATGTCTGCTCTACCTTTTCCAGACATGCATCTCTGGTTTTATTAAGAGCACGGCTTGCTGTGGTCCTTAAGTTCCCAGCAGCTCTTTCCACTCCCATTCCCACCCAGAGCTGAGAGACCTATTACCAGGTAATGATGTGTCAAGCAATAGGCAAGGTAGGGGAAAATTACCAAAGGGAAATGCTGATGTAGCGGTGGAGGCATCTATATTTTATTTTTTTTTTCTATTCTCCTTCATGACCTGGTTTTCTGTCCCAAAGCCTTTAACGTGCTGATGGTTCCCCTTAGATGAAGGGGTGGGTTTGGGGACTGAAGGAATGGCAGCTGGTCTTGTCTAAAAAGCGTTGTAACATTTCTCTTGTCCCAAGGTGAATTATGATTTCAAATCCCCAGTCATGGAAAAGTTGCTTTGGAGAAGTGAGTTTTTACCTCCCTTGGGCCTATATATGACAGAAACAGTTGAATTGCCTGTAGTTTTGTGTTTATCTGAGAACCGTGGTGAAAGCTGGCAGTGGTTTTCTTGGGTGGACCTGAGTTTGCACTGACCTTACTGAGGTACAGGCCAACATAAGATGAATTTTCTGAATTTCCTTAGGGAGTTGACTTCAGTCCTAGCAGAGTGACCAGGACTGGAAGCATCTCAAGTCATGGTGTTGTAGAAATCCCTAAACCCATGTTTTTGATGATCTTGCCGGGAAGCATCGGAACTCTGCCACCCGGACACTGTCGGTGGAAGAGCCCAACTGGAGACTGCACCTTCTGATAGTCCTGATTCCAGCCTAAAGCAAGAGTAAATCTTGCCCAGATTCTTGCTTCATCATGTACAATTTTAACGGTTTCCCCATATGTTAAATATTTTCTCAGTAAGTGGGAAATCCAGTGTTTCTAGTGAACTTGATATTTAATAAAGCCGTTTTGAAATGATTTCTGGATAGCAGAGTCTGCAAATGTTCAGAAACTACTTTTTTTACATCTAGTGCTCAGCATTATGTTCTGAGATACCCTGCGAAGACTCGAGCCCAGATTGTAAAACATACTTTGAAATTTAATTTCCATCAATTTCAATGTGGAAGAGATTAAAATGTGAAACTCCACAAGGAGAAAGATTTTCTTGGTAACAAAACAAATTCCAATGTGAGCTGGTGACAGATTTTATCCAAAATATTTTAAAAGCTGTCATTTCGGATTGTTTCTGCTCTACAAGGTTTGAAATGCTCTAGGAGCTAGATCCCTTTTTAACCTCTTTAGCAAACTAATTTTACAAATCAGCCACTGTATCCTTGATTACAGCAAACTTTGCTGGCTGAAAACAGCAGCTGTGGTAAGGAGGAAAAAATGAATTCTTGCTTTGCAAACAGTTTTGGTAAGGTCAGTAAAAATATTCAGAAATTATTCCAGAAGAATCCAACAGACTTTGGAAAATGCCGACAGTAAAGAAAAATTCCAGCTAAAAATTTTGTTTCTGAAAAACAAAAAAGGCTGGTTTCAACATAAAACACTTCCCATGTCAAGAATTTAAGCCAGCTGTCATTGTCTTTTGTATCCATAAACAAATGCTTTGGTCTCCCTAACAAGTCTCAAAGGGCCGTCTGCCTGCATTGCATATGCCATCCGGCAGCCAGCGAGGCTGACATGGATTTTGGGGGCAGTTCCTGTGAAATCCGTAGCGTGTACGAGGAAAGCTCGATGCCTGCTCCTCTGGGGAGTAGAAGTCAAACCCCCTATATCAGCTCCAGGACGAGAGGAGATGCAGTTTGGCCATGGGTGTACAGCCATACGGACTGTACATGTATCTTCCAGGATGTACAAGCAGAGTTTTTAACGTCTTGTTGGAACTTCTCAACAGCTGGAAACCAGGAGAGGTTTGCTCCACCATCTCTGTGGTCCTGGTTTCTTCCCCCCTTCTTTTTTTTTTTTTTTCCTGCTCTTTCAAAGTCCTAACCCCAACTCATGGTATCCCTGAACATCGGGGACCGTATCCCCCCATATCCTCTGTCTTGCCCTGGAAATGTGGATGAGGATTTGGAGTGGTGCTTCCGCAGCTCGTGTGCTCCTCTGGTACAGATGGGAACATCAGATTATTCTGGCTGATAGGTTTCTGGAGAATCATGCAAACTGATTATCACTGGGGCCGTGCATCTCCTGGGAGGGAGGTATTCTTTATTTCTGTGAATATAATTAGGAATTTTAGCCGACGGCCTTCAGGCTGTTTGAACCTCTTGTGAGGACTGAAGTTTTGCAGAACTTTGCAAGTTTCTGTGTGAGATTTCTCAGAAGTTTTCCATCCCTTTCTGCTAGCATTTCAAAGGTAATAATTGTCTTTGGGGTAAATTTGGGTGCTGTCATCTAATTAATAGCCTGAACTCACAGAGAAAGGAAGAGTTTTTGAAAAATAAATTGTTTAATGAACAAATTAAGCCTGAATTGCTGGGATTTTCTGTAGGATTCTCTGGTGGCTGCTAAGAGCTTGGGTTTTCCTTCTTTTGGACCACTACAGGAACTCTTCCACCTGGCTTCCCTGTAGTATGATGCTTGTAGGGACTATGTAACTCAGATCTTTTTTAGTATTTCAACTAAATAAAGATCTGTGGCTCGAAGATGGTGAGGTAACTGTGGGCGGACAGGCTCTGATCACACCAGCCGTGTCTCCATAGGAATTCAGGAAAAAAAAAGAAAAAGCTTACATCATTTCTGAGTCTTCTGCCTCTGTTTAGCTTCAAGTTGTTGGTGAAGGTTAAACAGAGATGTTCACCAGATGGTTCATCTTCCCAAGTATCTCTGCTTTCATAAGGGTATTTGTTTCTTTGGCTCTGTCTTCCGTGTTCAGCTTTAGAGTATTTAATCGATAGGAACGGGTTTCCTTTCCTCTGAATATATCCCCGTGACTCCATCTGGGTCCAGGGAATCATTGGACATACCTGCTCAAGTGGCATCTGATTCATAAACCAAGTTAGTTTCTGAAAATGGAGAGTCTGCCAGCTGCCTTCAGCATACATATGTTAAACACTGATGTAAACAGGAGGCTCTACCCTTCTCTTTGGAGTCAGGCTGAAGGGCAGGAGAACATGAGGTGCTCAGCTGCACTTCCTTCACAGCATGACAGGTCTGCCAGAGGTGCTGTCTTCAAGTCACTTGGGATGCACTTGCAGTTGTGTGAGCTCCAACATGGGCCGGCTGTCTTGCTCGGCACAGAAACCCCGTGGACCTCTCTCCTGCCATGCCCAAGAGCTGAGAAAACATCTGCCTTTGTGCCAAGAAGATGCCGCTAACGCACACGGCCGTGTCACTGGGTTTAAGGATCGAAGCTGGGCAGAAACACGGGGTGGAGTGAAAAAAACCTCCCGCTGTAATTAATCCAGTCATATTACTGCAGCTTTCAGCTTTGTTTTTTTTTCTTTTTTCTAAAGCTGGCCTGGCCTGCAAAACCCAGGTCTCAATTAATACTATTATCCTGGGGATGACATTTCCTCAGTCTGTCGTCGGTTATTTTTTAATTCTCTAATTTGTTCTAATATGCGCATTGCCTGCACATCAAGTCAGCCATGAAGACGCTGCATTTCCAGGTTCCTTCCTCTCCATCCTCCCAAAGAAATTAAAGCAAGGAGGCTGCGGGACCACAAGTGCAGGAAATAGAATTAGGGAACATATTAATTGGGGCATCAAGTAGGATTTTGTTCTAGGCGGTTTCCTTCCGTGAGCCACTTTGATGCTTCCCCTTCGCAGCTCTGTTTCTCATTAAAAGTATCCCTTAATGGCAAATGTTGTTTATGCATGTTGCAATTATGTCATGCTGTAACCCCTATGCTGGCAGGCTTGGCTGATTGGCGGCGAGGAGGAGGAGGAGGAGGTCAGTTGCGGGGAGGAAGAGGGGGGGAGGATGTGGGGTGGGGAGAGGTAAACAACAGAGAAATAGTTCCAGCCTGGTGGTGGAAGGCAATGGCTGCTCCCCAGCCCTGGGTGCCCCCCGGCACGAGAGCCAGGGCTTGTCCCTCTGCTTCACAGTCGGGTTTTGTTCTTTCTGCTCTTTGCTGGCTTTGCGGGTCGCGGCGCTGCCAGAAAAATGGCTGGGTGATAGTAAAGCTCTGCTTTTCGAAACGAAACCTGGGTTCCCTTTTTGCTGTTTTAGCTACTGTTTGATTTAAGAGAAGTAGGATTTTGGTGCGGTTTGTGGGTTTTTCGAGGAAGGGAGGGGGTGCCTTTATGTCGTCTTCACACTTTTCGCTGTCCTCCCATCTTGTCCCAGCTGTGGCTGCAAACCTTCAGTGGGGATCTTCTTCAAGGCCCCAAGATTTGCTCTCATCTTTCCAGCCCTTTTGCCTTCAGTGAGGCTGCTCCTTAGGTGGCTTTTGCCAGCACTAATTCAAGGCTGTGAGAATAACTCATTTGTGGGAGGGTATTTGTTTTTCCATCCAGGCAGCCAAAACCTCCAGCTTCCCCTCTCCCTCGCTCGCGGACCGGGAGTGCAGAGGGTTCATTCTGCCCTTGATCTCCCACCTCAAGACAAACCTGGTGGTGAACTTAACTTTTTCCTCCCGCTTTCTGATCGCTCCTACTGTAAAATACATTTGCCCCCGTGTCCAGATCTCAAAAGCAAACAATTAACAGCCGTAATGAAAGAAAACAGCTCGTGCAGGGAGAGCAAGCCAAGCCGGGTCCATGCCCAAGCAAGTTCAGAAGCCAATACAAATACCACCGCTGTGTTTTGGAAACTGTTGGCCTCTCTGGATTTTTGGGAGCCAACACACAGCGACTGAAGCCGATGGCGAAAGCAGTGACTAGAAACCTCAAAGCTGTAAAAACCAGAATAAAACAAATCTAAGAGAGGGGAAGAAAAAAAAAAAAACCCAAAACCAAACCACCCTCCCTCCTTCCTTCCGAGCTAATATCCTATCTGAAGGGACTGGAGCCTAAGCAGGCAAACAGGCCCAGGAAACCACAGGAGCTGGGGCTGACAGGGACGGAGCTGGTGAATGAGGGGAAGCAGACAAGTGTAGGAGTCACAGAGGAGAAGTCACTCAGTGCCTAGAGCCAGAGCTGCTGTGAAATGACTCATTTTCACTTTGCATGTATGATATTTGCATGCAAAACACATTCTGTGAACCGTCACATGGGTATTCTGCTCATGGGTTTTGATCCGGGATGAAATTTCACCCTTTCCTCCAGCAAAGTCATTTATCTTTCTTTCGGGGAGGAGGGAGGAGGTGGGAGGGAACTGCAGGGAGAGAGAAAGAAATTGTCCTTCAGGCATAAAATTCAGGGATTTATCCCTCAAAAGGGTCACTCAGAGGTTTCCTATCATGGGGACAGGAGTGGGAAATGGTGGTGAGAGCATAAGGTTGGGGCAGATGTGGGTCTTGGCTCTGCTGCCTCCGCTCCACCACTAGACCGAGCAGGAGTGGTCCTGGTGCAGTCCATAGGCAGAGACTTGGAGCCTTTTATAGAACCATAGAATGGCTTGAGTTGGGAGGGACCTTAAAGATCATGGAGTTCCAACCCCCTGCCCTGGGCAGGGACACCTCCCCCCACACCACGTTGCTCCAAGCCCCCTCCAACCTGCCCTT
>BJBW01004563.1:0-11996 GCA_004320125.1 Scolopax mira | reverse complement strand
ATAAATAGATTTAATAGACTAAGACTAAATAATTAACAGTAATACTAAAGAACCAGTACTAATCCTGATACTGATGTAAGATATAAAGGAATTATACCCAGCCCATTCTCTCAGCAGGGAGCTGTGCGCTCCCAGCAGGGACAGCAAATGGCGGGCACTGCCAGCGCAATGGCTTCAGGAGGAAGGGGAGGCCTCAGGTGCCAGCACCGGGGCAAAGAGTTGTCTGGACCCACCGCCATCAAGAGAGAGAGAGCTACGCATCAGACTTTTCTAATTTATATTTAATGTGATATTCATGGTATGAAATAATCCTGTTGGCCAGCCTGGGTCAAATGCCCAGGCCTTGCTCCTCCTTGTCCCTGCACCTGGCAAGGCTCAAAAACACTGAGACCTTGAATGCCACAGAGCTTGGCTGGCTATAAAGTAAATATTTTCAAAGTCAGACACTAGAGTCTCCTAAAAGTGCAATTTTCCTGAGCATTAGAAGAAAAGTTAGCCCCTTGTCTCTAAACCCAGTAGGGTATGCAGCACCACTGAAAGGCTTTGAAAATACAGGATTTTCTGTTCCACTTCAGGGTCTGGGTTGCAGGTATGGAGCCCTCCAGCTCCTATTGGTGTTCACATATCACGGCAGGTTTTGTGCAGACCTTACTATCCTCCCTACATGCTGCAGTGCTGTGGCCGCTGATGCTCAGAGGAGGATGGAACTTGCCCTGCTCCCAGCCTCACTCTCTGCCCCATGGAGACCCCCCATGCAGCTTGCAACAGCAAGGTTGGGCAGACTTGGAGGTTTTTGCTGCTCCTCATGCTTCCTGCTCCAATATTCTTTGGAGCACAAAACGTAGGCACAGCAGTATTCAGTCTTTAGGAGTGTGATTCCTTCATTGCACCCCTTTCTCCACTCATGGAGATTTCCTATCCCCATGGCCACCCTGGAGCTCTCCCAAGCTCCAGCTCTCCCCATTACATCCCAGCTCTCCCAAGCCTGGATGTAATTTTTAGTCATTACTTTGGTAATCTTTGCCCAGAATACATTTGTCTTGGGGCAGAAACAAGTGAGATGTTCTAGGCTCCCTTCCCAGTTATACTTTCTCCAGCAATATGCATAGATTTTAGTGTGCTCCTGCCAGTTTACAATGCCTGAAAATGAACTGTTTGTCGATGGTCTTAAGTCCTGCCTGTGCATTGCTGTTTATGTTTGTTTGTCCATTAAGAGCTTTAACTGCCTTTATGGCATATATTATGCCACGGGGATGTTTTAAGAGCCAGACAATAAAGGCTATTGCACAGGTAGTAAAGTGGCTTATTTAATTCTCATTCCTTTCCCAGTCAGTGTCTGCTCTGGTGTGTCCACCAAATGGGAGGGGAGGGCACTTGGAGACTGGATCTGGCCATGGCATGGCCAGCAGCTGGCTGGTAACTGGAAGGGGCTGAGAAAGCCTGAGAAAGTACCTTCTGGCACTTTTTATTTACTTATCTTGAGGACCTAAAAGCTTTATTTTGTCTTATTAGTTACTGTTCATTTTTAATGTGGGAATATCAGGAATGCCAGGCCTCACCTTTGTTGTGCTGGATGCTTTTCTTCCACAAGGCAAGAGCCATCTCAGGGGCAAAAGCCCTTTTAGCAGCAGAGACTGCCCTGCAGCTGCATCATCAGGCATTAACAAAACCACAAAGTACTCCTATACACACACACATGCCTCAAACACACAGAATTTGGCCAAAATTACTTCCCACTGAATTTAACGCCTCGTGTTTTGGTGTGTATAACACCAGGTCTCCACGTGGTGGAGAGGCAGGGGGCTAGGGGCAGTACCCTCAGCTATGGGGATGTTGCTGGATGCTCCAGCTTTTTTTTCTAGAGCAAGGTTTCATGTTGTGTGGTCATCACCTAGCCTGAGGGGAGTCCCAGCATGAGAAGCCTGGTGCCCATGAAGACCACTGGGCAGCAGTCCTCTGGATGGACCATCAGCACGGACAACAAGCCTTGCTGGTTTTGGACTCAGTCCATCAGTTAGCACTGTGGGAAATGCTGGGAAATTACGCATCTGAGGGACTTCAGAGATTTCTTGATCCCAGAGAAGCAGCATGTTGGCCCAATGATATTCTGGCTCTGCACTGCGTCAGTTTGGGGGGGCCATGTGGTGAAATGGGGGTGTTGAGAGGTAGCAAGGTCCAAACCAAATCCTTCTCTCTGCTGGCAACTGTAATATGAAAGCAGGAAGAAATATGACTAAAATATAGCAATGTGTCCTTATGTCCCAGGCAATCTCTGACGGAAAACTTAAACTAGAAATTAGGTCATAAAATAAGTTCCATTGCACTGTTACGCCTCCGGTTCAGTGGAGGACCTTGCTGCTAATAATCTGCTGTGTTGTTTCCACCCATTTAGTTTTATGGGTCTCTCAAAAACACAGTTACAGATCGGATCTACTCTTATGTGCAGACACCGAAACAAACCCTTTCTTACCTCCTCGTTTTAAATCCCACAGCCAGGATAACCCGCTCGGCAGCCTCTGACTCGATGAAGTCAACACTTGCAAATGCAGCATAGCAGCTCTTCCAGAATAATGACGTTGTTATCAAACGCTGTGTGGGCATTTCAACTCCAGAAGAAGAGCCTCTACCCCAAGACTTCTTCCAGAATAACTATTTTGGTAAATTTCCAACTGTAGGCAAGCCCTAAGCTTTTCAGTCACGACTGGAATGAATCATTCATTGCTTTAGGAGAATGCAACAATCCTGCATATAAAGTGTCTAAATCTTTTTTGGCTCAGAAAGCTACACAGTCCAGAGTTGAAATGTGAGCAATTGCTGCAAGTTAGAGGTAAGCTCTTCTTCACTTGAGTGCTCCTCACTTTTGTGAATGGTTTCAATTGCTCAAAGTTAAGGCAACTGCTTAAGTGCATCTTTATGCCTGTGAAATGGAGACCAGTGAATTAATTGTGCCAGGGAGTGGAATATTTGTGATGGAGGAGGCAGGGAGGGTTATCTGCTCCTCAAGAGAGTAGAAATCAGCAGTGTGGCAGGTCTGCTAGAAGCAGGTAGCAGAGATTTTGTCCTCCCCCTTTCTCCCTCAGCATCACCTCGACCCAGTAAGTTGCCCGCTTTGGGACATGTGTCTGGGGTGACACCTGGCCTCTGCATGCTGCCCACCTCTCTCTGATCTTGGTCCTCACAGAGAAGCTGTGTTTCAGCATCTGACATCTCACTCTGCTTCTCCCCATAGTGCCCTGTGATACAGCTCTGTAAGCTCCAGTGGCACCTCCATGGTGCAGGTAGGACCCCAGGAACGGTGATGGAGCCCTCAGTGCCTGTGGTGGCTGTGGCAGAGCATGCACTGCATCACCCAGATGCTGTGGTGGGGTGCATGCTAGGTGGGTCATGTTGTTGGAGTCTCAGTGTCACATCAGAAGAACTGCCCCATCATTTCTCAAACTTCAACAGAACACACCGTGCTCCAGGTCTGCTGGGGTGTCCTCGGGGACAGGAGTGGGTCCCATCTCTTCTGTGGTGGAAGAGTGGATCCCAACACAGATTGGGAGGTGAGAGCAAGGAAGATCCTGCCTTCCTTGCCTGGGTTTTTCCTCCCCATGGGCACTACTTTGTCTGCTCTAGTGCGAAGCTGCTGTGCAAACGGACCATGTTGGCAACTTGGAGACCAGGGGTCCAGCACAAAATAGAAAACCCTGTTTGGTGGCTTGGGCACACTTAAAGAGATTTAGGGTCGCATCTTAAAATCCAATTTGTGGTCTACAAGCAAATCCCAGTAGGAACCAGCATTTGTCTTGGGGATTGATGGAAGTTTATAGCAGAGGGATAAACACATCTTCCTTCTCCTAAGCCCCACGCTGACAGAGCAGCATCTCCTCTCTCCATTCCTTTTTTCATACAGTAGCTAACAGGGGTGCACATCTTGAAGAAAAGAGACACCAAGCTCATTTGGGCATTAGGAAGAAGCCCCCAGTGAAGAAGCTTCACCAAACACCGGAGAACTGGATGTCTCCATCTTGTCACACTCCTGCAGCCACTCGGCTCTCAGGAGGTCACGGCCTGGCTTGTCACTGCTGGCAGATCGTGCCCTGGGCTTCTGTAGCTCATCAAAAAATCAGCTGCAAAAATGACTACCCCTGTGATAATGTCAGCAATTGCTGGAGAGGTAATCAGCGTGCAGCATTCATTCAGCGAGGAGACTTGCTGACTGCCATCCAACGAGACATCAGCAGTGTCACCTGCACCTGAGCCACCTCAGAGGTGTTGGGAGAACCAGGGTCCCCCGAAACACCCCTGTTGAAAGAGGACTCGGAGCACTCGTAGCCTGACTTTCCTTCAGGCTCTCAAAGCTTTGCAATACCTGCAGTGGGACTGAGCAGGGAAAGGCTGCCCTGGGTATGGCTCCTCCAGGAGAGGTGTCCTGGGACATCCATCCCAGCACTGTGGCCTAGGATGCAGCGGGACCAGTGCTGTGCCCTGAGGGTGCAGGGCTGGGATGGATATATAAGTTGTCATATAAGTGAGGGAGGTGGCAACTGAAACCCTGAAGCCACCTGAAAACCTCTGCACAAGTGGCTTCCTTGCTGAGCCCTCATGGCCCTCCAGCAAGAAAACTCTGGGACATTCATAAGGCAAATGAATTCCCAAGGTGAGCTGTGTGATGGGTTAGGGGTGTTTTTCAGCTTGTTTTACCTTCTTCGAGTGCTGTATATAGGCTTGAGGACAGCTGAGTAAGAGCTCTCCTGTACCTCTTCTCTCTTTTTTTTCCTCTTGTTGTCTCCACTCTGTGCTGAGTGGTTTTGATGTTTTCAGCCTCTTTGGAAATTTGTTCATGCCCTTTCCTTTCCTCCAGCCTTCTTGAACTCTCTTCTGTTTGCTGCTACATCATTTCCAAAGTGGGATGACCACGTGTACGTATGCAGCCTCTAAAGACTGATTGCATCATTTACCTACAATCATACCAGCATTACCCAATGACACTTTCCATCTACAGTTTAGCATCTCTCCAGCTACTTTTTGGACCACCACTGACCAGCCACTTTCATTTTGCTTCCCTTGATGATACCAATATGTTCTTTCCTCCGAGTGTCTACAGTCAATTATTTCTTCTATTCTGCATTGCCTCCTGGAGCTTTTACACTCCATTTCATTTTCCATAATGTTGCCCAGTTATCTTGCTGTGTCAAGACCCTTCTGATGTTCTTTGCAATTCTCTCTAGTTTTGACATGCTGCGATAATTGTCTTTTAAAATATGGCATTTGCCACTATTCTCTTACACTTCATCTACACTATCTCAGAACATGATCAGTCTTGGATGCAAGGGAGGGCCTATAAAGGGAAAGAAACACCTGCCACAGAGAGCCATGAGCCCCTCTGATATGAGCTCCCGGGCTTTTTATTTTTGGAAAAAAACCTAGGAAATGATATTCCGAGATCTGTGTGGTAGTTGCCTCCCGTTATCAGTGCTGAGTTCCTTCTTCCTCGGTGGGTATCCTTTCACATCACTTCTGATCTAATCGTCAGAGGTTTTGTCTGAGAGCCATTTCTGCTTTTATCTCGTTTCTATAATTAAATTGCTTATCTTTTACAGGGGCTGCTGGCTTAGAGCATCCTGTTTTAGGAAAAAACCCAACATATAATGCACTGAAGTATCCTAAACAGGAGCTTACTCAGAGTAGCTTGTGAGCATCTTTTCATCTGTACAGCTTTGGTCTGTCCCAGTAATGCAGGGCAAACACAGAGGAAACCGTGAGTAAGAAGACTTGGGTGACTCATTTTCACACTCCTCTCAGTCATCCTCTAGAAAGAAGCAGCCTGGTCTTAGTGCTTAGAGAATGTAAAAAAAAAAAAAAAAAAAAAAAAAAAAGGGGGAAGAGGGATAAAAGAAATTTGTAGGAGAGACTGGGTAAAGGAAAAAGCAAAATTCCAGGCAAAAGGGTGGAGGGGACAGGGGAATGGTGTTCTGCAATAAATGGCTGAAAAAAATTGCAATCCCAGCTTAATGTTATTGGGATGTGGAGTATCTTTTGACACACTTTTCCCTGAAAGCAGCCAAAACATGTTTTGATGGATACCTAAATAAATAAAATCTTCCCATTCTTCCTTAATCTCAGATTGTCTTATTAAGAGCTCAGATTCACAAAGAAGAAAATCCTATTAAGCTACATGTACACTCGAGCAGTAATGTTTGCTTTTAAAGATCTCTCTCTCTCCTACACACTCCCAAATCACTTAAGAGGCTTTTATTAAATTTCAGAGTTAGATAGCTTTCCTTCGCAGACAGCCCAGGAGTAGGAAATGCTGGCTAGTTAAGACTAAGGTAAGGCAGGCAGTATTGAATCAGGAAACAAAATGAAAAAAACCCAAAGCCATAAGAAAAAACATGATAGGGTTCTCCCTCCTGAACCAGCTGACAACATGTTTCCAAGTGATACCAGGTCCCTGTTTCATATGACCCTGTTACAAGGCAGCAGCGTGTGAAGGAGCAGAAGACACCACAAAACCAAACAGGGTGGTAGGAAATTAACTGGCTTTAATCACCTGGTGATTTACGGCGAGGCAGCCAAGAGGGCTGAGCTGTGAGAACAGCCATGCCACTCCAGTGATGTGTCTTCACCGAGCAGGGACGGGCAGGTTTTGCTGCTCTTCTACTGAGGGGGTAAGGACTAATCCATGACCACCAGATTTTTTTTATTTTTTTTTTTTTTTTTGCCTGGGGGACAAATAGGAAAGGATTCTGCTTTGCTACATTGGGGTAAAACGCCAGCAACGTAATTCACGGATGGGCTCGATAGATTTGTGAGGTTATTCTCCCTCATTAAGGGCTTATTAAGGCAGGCTACAAGAGCAAACGGCAGCACGTGGATCTCTCAGGGGCAGGCATCCCCTCCCAGGCAGCGAGGGGGAAGCGATGGCCACCCCACTGCCTGGGCTGTGCTCCAGCCGCCCCCGGGGGCTTTGCACCAGCATCCTCCTTTCCTTACGGATTCAGAGGGAGCAGGGCTGGAAAACAGGTCCCGGAGGAACCCGCTCCAACACATCTCGTGGCGTATGAGGCATCGCGGCGAGGCAGATGATGTAATATCGATTGTCTCGTAGCGAGAGAGGAGGGGAATGTCAGCCAAAGAAATTACGCCCCTGAATAGCAGATGAGGAGGAAATAATGAGAGAATTGGTGGAGGAAATGAAGACATAAAAGCATGTAATACAAAGAAAGAGGCATTTGCTCTGACCCCCGTGACCTGCTGTGGTATTAGTGTACAGTTTTAGTAGTGTAATGATCATTAAGGCACTGATCTCCATTACTAGGAGCACGGAGATTTCTCTCCCTCGCACAAGGCTGTGCGTTTCAGTCTGGTATTAATAAAAATTGGTTTCACATATCATTACACTTCCCCGGCTTAATCATCTTTGAGCGTATTGTGTGTTCAAATGTTGCCATTTCGGGCAGAGCAGCCAGCCCAGTCATCCTTAACAGGTTGTTTTTTCCAGCATCTTGGTACCATCCCTTGCAGCACACGCAAGTGCTGTCACCGTGGCCCGTGTTGGCAGACGAGGAGCGAGGCTCATGGCCGTGTGTCAGTTTGCATCAACAGGGGGTTTTTAACCCCCCTTTCAGATAAATACTACTATTTTAATTTTTTTTTTTAAAAGTAGCAAACCTGGGAGCGACTGCGTAACGTGCAAATGTATCAAGAAAGGCTCGTGAGGAATTTTCCAGCGAAAACCAAACTTTTGGCCCAAAAGCCAAGAGGGAGAGAAAAGTGAAATGGGGCTGCGGAAGCAGGTTGCGTTGGGCTTGGGTTGGTTCCCCGTGGGCTCGAGGTGATGCTGCTGCCAGGATGGTGTCTCCCAGCCCCAGCTGGGATCAGCTCTGCCATGGGAAGTCCAAAGCCAAAGTTGCTCCAGCACTGGCAGCAGCTTGCTGGGATTTGAGGCTGCTCAGCTCCTGGCTGGGGACACCCTCAGGAGATGGAGACAGCTGTTCCTCTATTCTTCATTCGGGGAAAAAGACATAAGGAATAGGAATGGTTTCATTTTTCCAAGCAATTCTTTTTCCCTTTTCTCCCTTCCCCACAGATTTTTCTTTTTCAGGGGGAAAATGACTCATATTCCTGCTGAACCAAACTTTTGCAAATGTCAGGATTTCTTGCAGAATACAAGTCCTGTGTTTCAACCAGCTCTCGGCAGAGACATTTCAAACCAAGGCATCTGCAGCATGTTTAGTTTCCTTAGTTACATGCCACATGCATCCAGGTAGAAACTGTGCAGACCATGCAAGGGTCTGACACAGTTAATACAGCTTTTCAAGGTATCTGAGTCCTTCCTTGGCTTGTAGAGAAGCGAGGAGTGTATGTCTACAGCCAGGAAGGCAGTAACAAAAGTTTATCTGACCTTGCCTCTCCTCCAACCCTCTTATCATACCAGCACGTTTCCAGTTTCTGCTTTCCATTGTTTGGAGAAAAACATTGCTGCAAAGAAGAGGATGATTTACAGTGTACTTACTTCACTAATTCAGGCTGTACACACACAAGGCTGAGAGCACATATCCTTTTTCCCACATATGAATAGGGGCTGCCTAACTTTGACTTCCTCACGCTGAACAGTCAGCTTGACCTTCTGCTTAAGCTAGAAATTGCCCCTGCTTCCAGGCCAGCACAGCCCTGGACAATGAGGAGACTCCTTCCTGGGATATCACCTTTTCTTGAGGTTCTTCTTCTCTGCCTTGCAACATTTAAGACTAGGTCACTGAAGAATGAGTTGCCTTCTCTGGGGAGTTGCTGCACATTCTCCTCAAAACTAGTGGCAGCAGTAAGTTATAAACCCATGGGACAAAACCACATCAGTTCTAGCTGGGCTTGGAGCAAGCCGGTGATCCTGAACATCTTCTCTGAACAGGCTGCCTTGCTGCCAGAGGCTGATTTTTCTAGATGCCTCCCACCTATATGAGAGCAGGTCAAGCCATGAAGCATGAACCTAATGAAACAACCTAGATCTGCAGCATTGGGCGGTTTTCAGCAACCTTCTCCTTTTTTTGTGGCGCCTGGATAAAGTTCCATTTTGGTGCTGAAAGCAGATAGACACCGTCTGCAGCGGGTGATGTAGTTTTTGCAATGCATTTGTCTGCACTTGACTGCCCGCGTTATGCTCTATGCTGAAAGGGGCGCAGGGGTGGCAGAGGAGAAGGTTGCTCCTTTTGTTCTTCTGGTGGTTGTAGGTGGGGTCAGGAAGGAGGAAAATGGGCTTTTTTGAGAGCAGCTTATCTGGGGAAACACCTGGAGTGAAAGGTGAGGCAGACAGATGGTGGTAGGGGCTGGCAGTGACACCAGGGACCTAGTCCTGTGGAGGGTAGAGAACATGGGTGGGCTCTGGAGGGCATGGGGATAGGTAGAACTATAAAGAAAAGACACAGGAGGCTCCTGAAGGCTGCTGGCCTCACAGCAAGCCAGCAGGGAAGGATCGGTTGGCCAGGAAGTGTGGGGGGAGATTGATTTCCACTGCTTTTCTTTTTATTTTGCCCTCCCCAGAGCTCCAAGCTCCCTTGCTCTGGGAATTGCCATATTCTTGTTTGGATTCCCGCAAAAACCCACTTTGGAGATGCAGCCCCAAGCTGCTGGGGTGCTCGGTGATTACTTCAGTGAAAGGGGAAGGAGGTGACCCCAAAGCTCACGTGCCTGTCACCCCAGTGAGATTTCATTCCCTGGTTCCAGGTGGGATGCTGGGTGTCAATGGGCAGGACCAGGCTGGCTGCCCAAGCAGCATGTCCCAGAGCTCAGCCCACAGAACCACCCATTCCCTGGAGCCTCGGAAAAAGACATCCTCTCTCTGAGCAGAAAGCATCTTCTCTCCCTGGAGAGGGAATCCCTGCACAAATCCCTGTTTCCAAAAGCATCCTGGCGCTTCCTTGCCCCAGCAGGGTGCCCGTCAGCCACATCTCTTCTGCACTGGGGAGGAAGGGGTGCACAGACCCCCCTCCTTTCCTCCATGGGCACAGCCTTGTACCCCAAACCCTCAAAAACCATCCACCAAAATGTCTCTATTTAGGAAAGAGAAACAGCAACAGGAGTGCTGAAGCTGGGACATGGAGCATGTCTTTAAAGTACTAACAGGCTTTATTTATGTCTGAAGGTACAGACAATCCGTCACTGGAAGGAGGGAGACATTGGATGAAACAAATAGTGGAGAAAAACAAAGAGAAATAATTATGTACACAGTATGCCTGTGGAGTGCATCTTAGAAAGAGTTATTTGGGACAGGCTGTACTGATGCTGGATTATAAAAAGGGCTGGATAATTTTATAAGCAATATAATGCTTCTGTAGTGTGTGAATCCATCACAGGCTTCAGAAAATAAGGTACTTGGGTTACAAAAATAAAATCTCCCACTTGTATCATATGATTATACAACTTGCTGGATCAATTACAGTCCATATTTTTTTAATTTTGCATTTCCTGGGGCCTTGGGTACCACCCAGCACTGGCAGTTGAGTGTGGACTATTAATGGAGCAGTGGTGAGCATCCTAATGGAAAAGATCACATTACCAAAAAAAAAACCAACCCACCAGCATTGATTTGTTGTGTGTTTATTGATTTATCCTCTTCCCTGACAGAAGTGAGGCGTGCTGTGATCCCACTGCTTGTCCTTCCCCCATCCATCAGTCCTTCCCCCAGTCTCCTGGCTGCCGCACACAACTCGGACCACAGCAGCCACGCTGGCCTCTGCCTCTCTCCTGCCAGCAACCAAGGACCTCAGGGTCACCGGTGACATTTTGGGGGCTGCAAAGGAGCGAGGAGTCCTGTGGCAGGGGGAAGGAAAAGATGGAGATGGTCTGTGTGTACTGTGAGAGGTTTAGGAGACATGAGCAGAAAGGGGCTGGGGAAAGCTTGGAGGAAGCTAAAATTGGGGTATAGAAGCACAAGGGATAAATTGCAGGAGAGAAAGGAAGGATGAACCTCTCAGATATCCAACCATCCAAAAACCAGACTTATTCTTTCATAAATTTGCCTCTTTTTGCTTGGCTGCAATGATTTCTGAGGTCTCCAATTAACCATAACCCATTTCTTCCCAATAACTATGTGGAAGGAGCACATTGCTGCTGCCCTGCTGAAGCTGGTGGCCCCTCTTTTTGGGGGCAGAACCGCAACGACCTTCACTTCAAACCCTAAAAACGAGAAAGACAGGGAAAAAGGAAGAGAAACCTGGGAAGAACATCACAAGCAGCACAGAAGCTGCATGACAACTCCTTTCAAGCCCCGCTTGCAAATGGGACTGCGTTGGGAGCATGGCCAAGGAGAAGTAAATGGAGCCAAATCATCGCTGCCCCTGAGCACTGCTGCCTTCCCAGCTCTCCGTCCGGATCCCTGGATGAAGAGCTGCAAAGTCACCCAAAGCCTTCTTCCTCCACTCAGCCAAAGCCACCGCAGAGCACCGGGAACACGCCTGCAGAGGAGGGACAGCTGCCTCCTGGGTCTTCAAGACTGATTTGATGAGGATTTTGGTGTTTGACACGGAGCCGTTGTTGACTGACGCTGGCTGCCAGGACATTTGTTACTGGCCACGGACACTGCACAAGTGTTGTCATTTGGGTGAACTGCAAAAGGCTTTGTCAAGAGTGGCACCGTTTGGGTATTTCTGCAAATAAACAGTAAAGGACCCTTGCAGAGCTGCTGGAGAGTGATGGGAGGGCAATGGAGGGGGGGGCAGGGGAGAGAAGAGGGTTTCACCTACAAAAGGTGGTTTGTCCAGCCTGTCTCCCTCACACGTCTAAACACACATTTTGACAAGCTCTTCAAGAGGGACAGGGAACTGCTGGAGAGGGTACAGCAGAGGGCTACAAAGATGATGAGGAGACTGGAGCATCTCTCCTATGAGGAAAGGCTGAGGGACTTGGGTCTTTTTAGTCTGGAGAAGACTGAGGGGGGATCTGATCAACACCTATAAATACTTCAAGGGTGGGTATCAGGAGGATGGGGACAGTGTTTTTTCAGTGGTGCCCAGGGA
>BJBW01004562.1:41644-91441 GCA_004320125.1 Scolopax mira | reverse complement strand
ACACTGAGCTGGACACAGAGCAGACTCTAAGGAACCTCTCTCTTGAGTGATGATGTTCCCCTGTAAAAGCAATCTTAGCTTCTACTCTTTGTGGTGACAAGAAAATCCCCGAGGACCACAGAACACGTGTAATGAAGGATGTTGCTCTGCTTCCGAATTCTAATTTTCCCAGACACAATGACCAGAACAGAAACCGTGGCAACTGTTTTTTCATGACCTGTGTTTGCCCAGTACCACATGGAGCTTCCTTCACCAGCCCTGCAAACACAGAATCCAGGGCTCTGCTAAAATAATTTGGTGCTATGGTTGGAGGTGGAGACTAAATCTGTATTTCGATTTCAAAAGAGCCTACGTTTTCCACAAGGCTGGGAATCTGTTACTTCTCCTGTGCTTAGAAGGTAAAAGGAGACCTTGAATGCAGAGCTGTTTCTGCTGGTATGGATTAAGGTTCTCCGCAGGTGGGGGAACATCTTGGGTTGCCATTCCTTGTTGCATTAGGCTGGATAAAACCCAAAGCTAGCTGGTATTGCCACTGCTATCCGCATGTAAATCTCCAGTTAGAAGCAGACATATGTCTGTGGTTGGCATTAACTGTGAAGATAAGTTCCCCCTGAGCAGATGGAGGGCCTGTAATGCCTAATATTCAGCCCTCAGGTTCCCAGTGTGCAGGATGAATGGATGGATGGATGGATGATCTATTTTTTGATATAGGACTCTCCATGCCATGTGTAGGCAACCCAGACAACCCATAGCCAGGCATCCAATGTTGCAGTTTGACTTCCACCCAAATTTGTCCACTGGTCCCCCCTTTTCAATACACGGATGTGAACAGCCATTGCCCTTAATACACCCTGGCTCCAGGCAACTTCAAGCCTTGTTGAAGATTAAAGAATATTATATAGACTTTGATCAGGCAAAAGATTAAGAGGATTTTTTGTCAAAATCAGCAACAGTAGAGGTATCTGACATCAATTCTGTACACTAAGATGGAAGAAAGTGGAAGTTGAATGAAATTGATGAAGAGTGGGTTATTTTTAACTATGGTGGAAAGTACCACCTCCTTCTAAAAGACAGTCAGCCAAGACTCTTCTCCAAGCTCTGTGCAGGGATCCTGGGAGAGGTCCTGGGCACTCTGTGACAGGGCAGGCTAGGCTGCAAGATCCCAATTGTTCCTCCAAAACTGAACTTTTATAAGCATATGCTAAAAATTAACAGAGTTTCAAAACAAAACATGGGGGAGAATCCATGTTGAATGGGCTGAAATTAATGGTGTCACAGAAATGACCTAGAGGGAGAATGAAATTAGATTTCAAAGCAAGAACTCAATAAGGAGAATACTGTTTTGTAAGAGAAAAAAAATAACATCTTCAGCAAAGTTGTGACAAAATTGCTTTTAAAAATTTATACCAGTTATATCCATCCTGGGAAACACAAGCTGGGAACCCACATTCTCATCAGGAAGAAGGTGTGGATAAAAGGCATGTCATTTAGTTGTTCAACAGAAAACTGCTGCAATTGTTTGTGGTGAAGAGCTAAGAATGGGAAGGTCGAGCTTAGAGGAAAAAGCATTTAAATTCAATAAACTTGCTCACACCATTGTGATAATCAAAATCCACAGATGTTTCGGGACTATCAAGAAAATTCAAAAGAATCAGTCCTAAATTAACCAAGGGGTATTGTTTGGGGTTTTTTTACCCTATTCCCTCCCACCTTTGTCTCCTTGCTATCCAGAAGTAGCAAGAGGGTTCTATCCAGACAGGATTCAGTCCTGAGGAGACACAGTTGCACTGGTGAGATGGTGCTAACGTCCATGTGACTTTTTCTTTTGGGTGATAAGAGATAAAAGCTGACATGTTTGTACCAGACCTTTCTGGCATCGCTGGGCCACCCCCATGGTTCAGCTGATGCAAAAATAGACCTGCCAATACGAGGCAGATCTTCCTTATCACCTTCTGCAGAGCCCAGGAAAAGGCTATTTTAATCAATGTAAATATGGTCAAAAGGGTGATGCTAAGAAAGGACAGAAGGGAAAAGCAACGCCGGCCAGAGCGTCTTTTTTGTCCACTTTAAATAAACAATAGGATTATAAAGATAAACAGGGACAAAGTAAGCCTGAATTTCAATTGATGGCACCAAATGCTGCCTGCTGGTAGCAGCTTCAACTGGGAACTGGGAGATGCCAAGAAAGAAAACCACTGGAGCAAAGATGTGGCTACGTGATGTGAAAATGTAGGCCTGTGGGTGAGAGAAGCCTTTTTCCCAAATCCACAAGGGAGTCGGAGGCATGAGCAAGGACTGGGAGATGGTCCATACCACAAGACTGCCCACGGGCTGGGGGTGCCAGCCCGCCCGTGGGGACAGAATACAAGCAGCATCTGGCTGTTGCTGGGGCAGCCTGTTCCCGTTAGTGGCCTGGGAAAGGCAGCCTGGAGCACTGAATTGCTGCCTACAAGCTGAGCAGGCAGCCGAAAAGGTCCTGCCAATTATTGTCAGATGCCTAGTGTGACCCCAGCAGAATTGTACTCATTGTTAAAGGTAGGAGAGGGCAGACAGCACAGCGTGTGAAGTCCAGGCTGAGAATGTTTTGCAGACACAGATGGTAGCCAAAAACCAAGTTAAGTTGCCCTGAGCTTCCTGCTCACCCACAGCTATGTCCTTACGTGAAGGCATGCAGGTTTTTGTCCACTCCTCCAGCCATGGAAGAAAATACCCAGCCAGAATGAACTCTCCTTCTCCAGAAAGCTCTGCATGGTCACTAAAGGGCCGATTTGTGTAATAAATGTGTCCTGCAAGGAGCCCTTCTCCTGGCGGCCAGCGAGACCCACAGCTAATGAACCCCTGGCTCCACATAGTGTGTGCTTTCCAGACAGCAGGAGCCACAGCCCAGGACTTGTCTCCCCTGTCACAAGCAATCAGTGTACCTCAGTTGTCACCAGCCTTCAGAAGTGGCATTTCCATTCCTTAAATTAGAGGACGACAGAAGTGAATGAAAATTGGTGGCTTGCCAGGGCTGGGGCAATTCTCCGAGATGCTCTGCGCTGCACAGGGATTGCTCCCTGGCTGCTCACATGTTCTCCTTCTTGCTGGCCTCATCCAGGGGGATTCAACATAATAATTTGGGAAGAATTCTCTACAGTTCATTACTTTGGGCCAATTTCCTGCTTTTCTCACCAAATGGAGCCCCTTGACCAGCGACTGAGACTCCCTGAGATGTGACCCTGCAATTAGTCTGCTTGGCTGCACGGTCAGCAAATCCCTCTCCCAGTTCATTGCTTTCTCAAAAAGTTGGGGTTGGGTGTCTACTGCCTGAGCACAGGGACCCCTTTCCATATTTATCACAATCATTTGTTATTTCCTTCCTTGATACAGCTTCCTCCTGCTGTGTGAAGAGAGGTCCTCAGCGCTGTGACTGTCTCCCAAGTGCTACTTTCCAAGATATTCCCTGTTCAATGGGAAAAGGAGTCTGAGCTCAGAGGGTCCAACTGCACAGATAATGGTTCTATGTCTCAGTCTGAGCCTCTTGGCAAGGACAGAGTTGCCAACATTTTACATCTCTTGCAGGTCTCTTTAGTGTGATGAGAACAAGTGAAAATCTCAGCGTAGGTGCTCTCAGAAATTCAAACCGCCTTTTTTTTTTTCCTGTAAACTAAGACTATTTTAATAAGAGTATGGCTTGTACTTTCACCAGATGTAAGTTAGGCAAGTGACCAAGCACAAATTCCTTTTTCTCTAAGTGTTTCAAACAAAACACTCAGTAAAAACCATTCTGCTGCCCTGCCGAAGTACAACTCTGCAGTTAGCAGGGCTGGAGCCCAGGGTTTTATGAGAGGGTGAGCAGCAACTTTCCCACTGGCACAGGGGACCAACACCTGGTGATTTTGGGATGAGAAGCACCACAACTTAACCATTCAGTGACAAACCTTACGATCGAGAGATAAGAGACTTCATCCCCCATACTGGTCCTCAAAATAGGTGGGGGAATCCACAATAGAAGGAGACCACATCCTGGGCTGGATAAGAAGCAGCATGGCTAGGAGGTGCAGGAGAGCCATTTCCCCCTCTTCTTCTTGAGCACAATCTCCTAATTTTAGCAGTCAATTAAGCTTGCCCAATCTCAATTTTTCTTCTGTTCTTCTCTTTGTATTGTCCAAGTATCTTGAGAGACATGAAAACCTCTCTTCTGCTCCACACACACATCCTGTTTGGGGTGCAGCAATTCTGACAATTGACATGAGATGAATAGAAACCCCTTGACATGCTTATAGTCAATACCTTCCCGATCCCTTATTTTCAAGTGTTTTCTGTCTTCAAGTTTCAGCTTAAAAAAAAATCTTTATGGGAAACTCAAACCATCCAGCAACAGATTTAGCCACTTCTCAATGCACTCTACTCGTTCAGCATTAGAAATGGCCACCAGCCCAAGTGCTGCTCTGGATTTCCCCAAACTATTCAGAGTTACCCTTTGCTGTAAATTCACCAACTTGGTAACAACTTAGTTATTTCCAGGCCAGTGAAGATTTCTGAGTTGGTACTGCAAAAAAGAATACTGTCTCCTATCCACGGGAGAGCTATTTCAGGGAAGAGACAAAGAAGTTTCTTTTTAGATTATCTGTCCATCCCGCACACCCCATGCAGCCCTCCTCTTATCATGAAATTCATGTCTGTGCAGAGAGTCAAGTAAAATGAATGTGTATGAATATCCCCACTACATTCTCTAGTCTTATCTGACTTAAGCATGTGGCTTTTCCAGGGATGGTGATCCCACCTCTCCATCCGAGTTGGAAATTCTTCCTGTAATTCAAGATGCTTTTTTGGTTTTGATCTTGGCCTGATTCTTTGCTGGGCCCCAGGAATCATCTCTGGTAATAATGGGGAGGGCCACTGCAGGCATCAGTCACCCTTGGCCTTGGTAGAGATCACCAGGGAGACAATAATTACTGCCAAATGTGATAGTGGTTTTTGGTCTCGCATCTCGCTGCCCAGAGGGATTCAGGATTGTGTCACATCTGAAACAATGCTCACTTCAGGATCCGTGGCCTAAAAGCCTATTTGTGTCCTCTCATTCTTGACTTACCAGATCCATCAGATGTACTGCAAGTATTTATTTTAGTGACTGATCAGTTTTACCAGCCTAGGATTCTGCTGTCTGTACATTCACTGTTACTTCCCCAGTGTTGATGCAATGGATACAGGTTGATAAGTAATTTGCAATAGAAAAAGCAGAGAAGGTCCTACCCAGGCAACCCCCTGTTTAATGTAAGGATATCAACTCTGTCCTGCAAAGGAGGACCTCTCCCACCTGAAACATCATCCTCCTGTTCTGCAGAGAAGCCCAGGATCTGTTGAAGCTTTTAGGAAAGCGTTCAAGTCCCACTGATTTCAATTATTTTTGGTTTTAATAATTTGGTTTCAAAGGTGCAGAGATGCTAACTTTCCAGGAGAAGTCACACACCTTAAAACTGCTTGCAGCTTGTCTGCTGGGTAATATCACAACCACTAAAGCCTTCAGAATTCAGACATCCTGAAGTTGTTTGTGGATCACTTTCCTAAGGCTCTCAGCAATACCTGAAATACTCCACTCAGAAATCCAGCCATGGCAACAGAAACATTTTTCTCTGATCTCACCAAAGCCCCAGACTTACGGCGCCCCTCACATTCCTGCTGGAGATCCTTTACTTTCTGTGGCCTCTGGAGCAACCCCCCACCTCCATCCCCAGGGATATCAGTGGAGGGAGCAGATACAGAGCTCCCTCCCAAGCAAACCCTGGGAGCATTACCGAGCATCTCTCATCTGTGCTAATTAGTGATGCTGACTGTCTCTGCCTGAGCCCCAACCAAGTACTTGGGACTCAGAAAACCTTGCGATATAAGATGCTCAAAGAAAGCTGAGCCTTTCAAGCACCTGAATTCAGTGGCTGATCCTCCACTGCAGGTCTCCTTAAGGAAACCTGGGAAGAGGTAGAAGGGTGCATCACCAACTGCTTCTCCTCCTGGAGAAAAGTCAACTTAAGTGAATAAAGACTACTTTTTCTTGACTATTTTAGTTATCAGAAAGGAAGCCTTAATTAAAATAGTTGCTTTCATCTCTATTTCTATGTTTTAGTTATTTTTTCCTAGAGAATGAATGGTCTGAAACTAAAGATATCCTTAACACCTAATTTAGCACTGTCTTTAATCAACCAGGAAAATGAATGATATCAAAATACAAGCCTTTTAACTAAGCAATTACATAGTTTCAAGCAAAGTTACTCAGGTGTTTACAGTTTTCATTTATACATTATTAGAAAATGGGAAAAAAATAACTTATTTTTTCCAGATGGTGATTACATTTCTACTTCTAATACATATTAAATTGCCTTCGGATTGAAATTGAAACAGCATTAAATGGGCCTATTTAACATTCAATGATATGTCTCCTGTCTCTGTGCTCAGGGTTGAATTCCCCACTGTAATTTAGAGTGGAGAAGGCAACTTTGGGCTGTCTTGGGGACAGGCCATCCCAAATACAGAGATAGGGCCTTGAAAGATTACAGATCTCTGTAACTCATCTCCTGCTGAGACGCAGCTATCAGTAATGTCATTAATAAGGTGATGGAGCAAGAAACTACAATGAAGTGAAGTCCCATCAGGGACCTCCCCAGTACAAAGCTGCAGCCTTGTCTCAAGAATCATCCCTGCACCCAGATAGAGGTCTCCTGGGACCCCTTGCACACGTGGATTCCAGACACATGTCCATGGAGAGAAAACCAAGCTGAGAAGGTTCCCTGGCTGCCACCAAAGGGACCAGCTCGCACCAAAATAATACCTCTCCTGCCCAAGTTTAGGTGACCCAAGCCATGCAAAGCCAAATGCAGCATAGACACCTGAATTTTAGTTGAAAAGTATGAAAATCAAAAAGCAATGGAAATAGCTTTTTAAAGATACAAGATTATTGTTCAGTTTCATAAAAGGAATGCAGAAAAATGCAAGGAAAATCTTGCAAAGACCATATAGGATTCGGATTCCATTTGTTTTGGTTAATGCCAAGTTCAAGCCCAATAATGCTTACAATATTTATTTCATTTTTTTAGCAAAGGAGGTATATAAAGTCTTCTTTGTCAATAATACTATTTTTCACCCCTTTATTCTGATGCTCACACCTTTTTTTTAGTAATGGTAGGGAAAATCTCCACTTCCTACACATTTAAGTTTAAATCCTATATACCAACAAGGAATCATACAGAAGACTTTCTTTTGAAAAAGACTGAAAATGCAACTTATTTCCAGGAACTACTTAACACTTTCATTTGGAAAGCAGCATTACCAACTCTTCTATCTCCACACACCCACACCCCCCCCCCCCCTTAAATTTTGAAATACATCAAGACTTCAAAACCAGTTCTTAAAACTTCCAAACAAAACCCATATAACCTATTAACTTCTATGCCAGATAATCTTTTGCCATGCCAATACTTGCCTTCATGTTTTCTGCCAGTTACAAGAGAAACTTGCCTGGCCCAGAAGTCCAAGATCAACCATTTCACTAATATAAATCAAGACACAAGGAAAATTTTGGAACGAGAGTCTTAAGTCAGAAGGTTCCAACTGCTGCCTTAGTTCTGTTCCTTCTGTCCTTTGTAGTATTTAATGGCTCTATAAATAAATATCAAGGTTTATGTGTGTGGACCTGAAAGCAGCTGAGATGCGCTCAAGAGGGGACTGGGACACAGTGAGAGAAGCTCCAGCTGCACCTTTACTGAAGGGACGTATCTTCACTCTAAACTCAGCCTTAATACGTTTTGGAGAAGAGAAAACCACATCCTGCCCAGGGCAGGAATATAGTGGAAGAAGGCAAGAAATCTTTGCTTGAGTTTGACCATGCTCTCCCCTGCCATGCCCTTCCTCATCATTTCTAAGTGGAGACACCCTAAAGCTACCTTCTTGGAGATGCAGAGTCCTCTGTGCATCTGTGAATGTCCATTTCAGCATCTTGTGAGGGAAACAATATTTAGAATAGACTAAAATACAATAGACTAGAATATTTCAGTCAGGAAGGACCCAAGATGTTCATCTAGTCCAACTGCAATGAGATGTGGGCAACCACAAGCAGCACCGTCCATTGCAGACATCAATTTTTAAGAAGTACTGGAGTTCTGTTCTTACTCTTTGGCTACACAAGTGTGTGTGGTTTTAGTTGGTGTAGTCAGTAACACACCCCACAAATTTGCTTTTTTAAGTGTTTAAATCACTATAGTTACAGAGTCTTCTTCACAAACAACCTACACAATCAGTAGGATACAGTCTGGTTGCCTAAACTATAGAAATGGGACTTTTTTAGCTTCCACTGCCTCTTAGTAGCACCTTAGTTCTTACTGACAAGTTTTCTACAACTTCGAGGTCAAGAAACCAATTTTTTTTTATAAGGAATGAAAGCTGATCTTCTGCATTTAAAGGGCCCCAGTCTGGGACATTGATGAAATCAATACCTCTCACGAGATTTCCAGGAGTGGCAGAGACAGGAACATGGCAGAAAAGATTTGCTGACTCCCACTTAGGGCTTATTCCTTTCAACCAAGTCAACTAAAACGTTGTGCTTGAACTTGTCAGAGGCAGAATCAGGGCCCGAATCATGAAACATCTGACAGTGCTGGTTGTGTTTTGGGCATCAGTTCTTTTTAAAGGCACATGTTTCCAATAAACCTAAAGCAAGAGCGAAGAAAATTACAATTTCTGCTGGTCCAGAAAAAAACTCTTGCAATTCCAGTCCTAAGACTTTTGTGGAACTGCAACATGAGGGATGGAGCTGGAAACCATCTTTGTGCGCATCTCAGAGTGAATGGTGGTGTTGAAGCTCATCTTTGCTATGACCAGATTCCCCTTGACCATTAAACACCACCCCAGTGCCAGCTCCAGTTAAAATTGGTGCCATGTGGCCCAGAATCACAGCCAGTGGTTTTCCCTCCCCACTGCATCTAAACTTCCAAGTTCAGCTTCATCTACCTCCCAGCAGCCTTCTGCACACAATGGGCCTTTCCTCTCCTTTCCCCAGTGGCAAGTTGGAAACTAAGAAGGTGTCAAAAACCTCTAGGAGAGCAGCTTGGAAACTCCTCGTATTCCCCATTCCCCACAATTAATTTAGACCCTTCTCTGTCTCTTTGCATAAGTCAGAGATCTATGCCAAACACCTCCCCAAACATCCTCTCTTCATCCATCTTCTCAATTGCAGTGGCCATTTCGTAATTAATGGGCTTGACATAATTAGTTGTGTTTAAAGTCAGGCTATAGCTGAGCCTTTCTTCTTACTTGAAAAAACAGGCAGCCATGAACTTACAGGAAATCATACTGCCAGCAAACAGCTCAGCTGGCTGCAGACTAATCATCTTTTCTTTCCCCTTTGTTAAACACATTCTTGCTCTTGGAAACCGTTCAATAGTTCATTAAACTAATAATCCCATTCAAATCCTGCCTCATAAATGGATTTGTCAGTGCTGTTCCTTTCAGGAGACGGTCATTTTAAATTGTCTCTACTTTAATGAGTTTAAGGACAGATTAAATCATGGCTTTGGCTGTGATTTATTGCTCCACATTACTTTATTAATTGTTATTTGTAAAGGCACTGGTGAATAATGGGCTTGTTTATTTTGCATTTATTTCATGCTTTACATTTTATTTCAGACTTATCTTGTTATTAAAGAAGACTGGGATGAGAACAGAGCTCCAAATAAATACATTTCCAGCAGGAACATACTCAGTCTTTCCTGCTGCATTGGCGAAGCCTCTTTTACCAACAAGACACCTACAACTGTCCTCGTGCACAGTCCATTCACTCCAGACATCAGCTTGTGCCAGTCACGTTGAAGTTACTAGAGAGCAGTGTCTCACTACGAGCTCTATGATATTAAATGATTCTGTGTATTTCTTTCAGTGACTAAGGCTTCACCCAAAGTAATGTGCCACCAGAAAAGAGCAGAATATGTTTAGGTATTTGATTATTCCAGAGTTGGTAAAAAAATTCCCCATAAAGACACCTGGGTCACACTTCTCTGCGCCATTCCATTCTATTTTCTTGTCCAAATTGTGATATAACACAAATAAGAGATGAAGGGAACCCATGGTTTCCCCCACCCAAGAGAAAAAGAGGCATATATATGAATAAATATAGGACAAAAGCCAGATGTAGCTTGTCAAGATGGGGGCTGTCCTCTAAGTCCTCTAATGCATCTGTCTGCCTGCTGTAGTCTGCTTTGGGAGAAAAAGTATTTCTGCCATGGAAAAAATGATCCACAAATGGCATGTTAACGTTGTAAAAGTCCTTGAGATCTGGCAGCTTAGAAGGTATCAAGCATGGTATATGAAAAGAAAACAATTTTTAGCTCATGTTGGCAAAACAAATGATTTCAAGGAATAAATAATCCAGGGTTACAGAGAGTCCAGAAGCCCTGAGCAGAAGGTTTCCACAAAGGAGAAGAGGACTCTGCACTGTGTCACCGCTAGATCTAAGCGGTGAACCCTCCAAATTTGTTTTTCCATTTCCTTCCATACAGAACTGACACACAAACTTTTGAACATTCTCACAGAAACCAGAGTGTTCAGGACATTGCCTGGGGGTAGTGGTCCAGAGCCCACCAGAGGAACTGCCAGCTCAGCCCCATGTGATGCAGCTAAGCTTTGTTGCATTTTAATTCCAGTTCTATTTAAATTCCTTTCATGCAAGCCTCACAACCAAAGGAATTCCCAGGACCGAAAATATTTCAGATGAAGGTTGGATTGAAATTAGTCTTTCTCCCTGAAAGAGAAAGTTCTTGGCTCTTTGAAAGCAAATGCCAAAGCAAATATTTGAAATAAACTATTAAAACAGACCTCACAGATAAGCGTGTTTAGACATTTCAGATGTGTGTTTAGAGGAGTGGCATTATAGAATAGATAATTCCATCAATCACCATAGTCAAGCCACCTGCATACCTACATTGCAAAATGACACCAAATTTAAAAAAAAAACACAAAACCACAACAACCCTACCTTCCATTACATCTAAATTTGCACCAAGAAAACTCACTGTTCACTCATTTCTGTTGGTACTGCAGCTCTAGTCTGTGAGAAAACCAAGCCTCAAATCGGGACTTATCTGATTTTTCCCAAAGAAGTGTCTCAAACTCTGCTAAATTTCACAGCAGCAAAGAACCCTAATCCCTTAAAGCAGCAAAACCCAGGTCAGGGATGATGTTGATCCACAACTGCAACGCTCCAGAATCATTCCAAGGCATAAAGGATGAGGGACTGTTTGGGGAATCTACAAGAAGAATTACTGGGTCTGTGGCTCTGCAGGAGATGGCTTTCACTGGCTGCCAGACCCCTCCACAGCACTGCAGCTGGTGACATCTGTAGCTGCTTTCTAAGCCCAGTAGACATTATTTAAAACATCACTCCTCAATAGATTTCTCATCTCAAGTGGTTTTTATCTGCTTGTAAAATAGAGATTTTAAAGAGAGAGACTGCTGAAGGGCTGGAAATCCTGAAGGAGAGATTTGGACACAAAACTTAGGAGACTGTCAGGGTTGTTTGACACAGAGCATGGGAAGCGCCTGGGGCAGAAGCTCCAGCCATTCTGAGCTTCGCCAGCTTCTCCTGTGTTGTCCACATGGTTCCCTCCCTTGAAACAAGACTTCTCTCCCAAGGGCCAAGGAACAATGATCCTTCAGTTGTCTTCAATTATAGTCGCACAGACTTCCTTAAACAGACCCTGCACTTATCCCAGTGGTGTTTTGTTTTGGGTTGGTTTTTTTTTTTCTTTTCTTACAGTAATTGCTTCAGAGGGCATGAGGAAAGCAGAAGAGAAAATGAAGGAGGTAGCAGTGTGGTCCTCAGCTCCCTGCAGGGGACTGGGAGCCAGACACTTCAGGCCTGATTCTGATCCTGCCTCAAACTTACTGTGTGGCCTCTAAAAACTTACACAACCAATAATTCAGTATTACTTCACTTAAATGTTGGTCCCTGTCTGAGGCTTTAAAGTAGAGAAGGGTTTTCAGAGGTAATTTCTAACTTGGGGTGCTGGGCTTCATTTGGACCCTTTCAACTCACCAAAAGTCAAAAGGAATTATGCTCTAAATCATTTTTGAAAACAGCATCAGGTCACTGAATTCACCGAGTGCAGCGACCTTCTCTGGGGTTGCAGGGAGAATGGAAACACTCATCCTTTCCTTGCTCTGCCCTTCCTTTCTCTGCACAGGACTATCCATGCACACACCAACTCCTTCCAATCCTTTTTTGTCCCCATTCTCACACTATAATCAATCACATATAGCCCCGGGCTGGCAGGGTGAACAAGAGTCTCTGGAGCTGGTAGACTGTCATCCCATCCTTTTTAAGAAGCGACTTTCATCCCTGATAATCATAAAGATTTGGGATTATTTTTTTTATCTGAGGGCCTCAAAGAGAGGAACATGATGAAAGCACTTATGGGTGATATGGGGGAGACAGAGGGTGTCCCTACCCTGCGAGCGAGCCGATGGCTGCTTTCAGTAGGCAGCTTAGAGAAGACCAAACCCCCAGGAACACTCACTATCCATCTTTTCCAAATCCGCCGGAGCGGGAGGGAGTGGCCACACAGGTTGGAATTCCAAGAGGAGACGTCGCCAGGCCTGCCCCTGGCAGCTCGAGGGCCAAGCTCTGTGTTCCAGCTCCAGCCCAAACACGGCACATTTGACTGTCTGGGCTGAAAGCAGAGCACTCCGTCCCATTCCCAAGCAAGTGCTGGAGGACTCTGGCACAGCCCAGCCTTCGCGCGTGTATCACGTTCTGCTCTGGTTCTGCCCACTGACACAGGAACACTTTCCAAGAACGACAGCCAGTGAGACTTAAAATAACCCAGAATCAACGCCGGGGCCAGGAACCATCTAGAGAGCATGCAAACACTTGAGCTGAGCTCCGGCACAAGCTTCAGGATTTTCTAGCTGAGCCCTGACTCCCTCCTCAGGTGGAAAACGCTCACACGTCCAGCTCTCCCAGCCATTTGTCTGTAGATGAAACCACGAGCCACAATTATGCTGCACAACAAGCAACTGAGTGTGACACCATCCCGTTAACAACAGTCATCATGTAAAAAAAGACATTAGAGACAATAACCTCTCAATATAGCCCAGAGCATTGACAGGTAGGACGGAGGCAAAGGTGACTTCAGGGTCAAAACCTGAGTCAAAACATCCCTGTGGCCATGGTGGGAAGCCCAGCAACAGCCATCCCACCAGGTGAATGCCCAGCATCGCTCCCACAAACAGGCGGGGTGTAGATGGCTCTTCACACTCCTGGCAAGCAAGTCCTAAGGTGCTATGATCCCCTTGCAGAGCTCAGGGCACAGCTTTCTGCTCCCACAGGACTCTGGTTCTCCCCTGGGGCATGAGCTTTCCTCCTACCACAGATCTGCAAAGCAGACTCCTTCCCGAGCTCAAGGAAAGGCAATTCTTTCAGCATGTCTCTATGTGCTATGATAATAACCCAAGTTCTGCTTCATAAAATAGAAAAGAACATTAAACATACCCTCGTAAAGTGTCTTGGCCTCTTCTTCTCACTCTGTTTGCTGGCTGTCTTTCCTCGTAGCCTGCAAATCTGTCTGTCTGCAAGTCCCCTTCATATTGACCCTGGGCTTGTTCCACATATATAACTGCTGTACATCCCAGCATGAACCTGGCCAGCCATAATACCCCCATGATGGCACGGATTCCTCGATTCCCCCGGCTGCCCTGAAAGCTTCTTCCAGCTGGAGGGTCCCTGCTGCCTTCGTAGAAGATGGGTTTTGGCAGCAGCCCCTGAGTGATGTGGTGCCGTCCTGCCGTTCTCTTTCTAGAAGCAAAAAAGGAGGAAAGAGAAAGAGAGAGACACAAGTGTTCTTAAGGGCTTTCGCATTTTTAAAATGATTGATCACCCCAGGCGACCCCTTCCCAGAGTTAATACAGTGGGGTCAGACAGTCACAAGGAGTTGGCTCCTTGTTCACAGCATCACCAAACTTTTCTTTCCCAAGAGCTAGGAATCAAGAGAAGATCTCCAAGACTCATAGTGCTACTCTTGCATCTATTTTGCTGCCCTTCTGATGGAGAAACTAAGAGTGACAGAAGCACACCTGTCCTGCGCCTGCCCATGGTGGTGGGTTATGACACCAACCTCAGTGTAGTGCCTTGGTTCAAAAGAGTAACTGGAGATGCACAACTATGAAGCAAGAGGAGAACTTTAAGAAAGAGCAGATCCTATTTATGGACCATCTTCCCAGGTCCTACAGCTCTAGTTTACAGCATCATACTCCAGACGGACCATGGCATGGAGATCAGCTGGTAATTCCAGATTACCTGGGTAATTCTAGCTCGCTGAGGGAAGCGGGCTGCTGGCAAACCCATCAGAGGGACGTGCCGACCAGGGCCAAGGTGAGGAAAAGGATCATTGTGGGCTGGCGTGAGATGGAGGATTGTGAGCTGGGGCTAGAGCATGAAGACACGGTGCATTAAAATAAGCCTGGTTTGCGTGGAGGGAGAAGGAAAAGAGAAGAAGGTGGAGGGCTGGGCATGGGAGGGATGTAGAAGAGCTCCTGAGCTGGGACAGGCAGCTGAGCATGAGAGGCCACAGGAAGGGAGATGGTATGGGGTCCAAAGCCTCTGTGGAGGGGGAAGAATGGGCCAATGGAGGCAGCAAGGAGAACCCTCACACCTCTGGTTGTGGAGACACCCCAGGGCTGGGGCAAGCAATTGAGCCTATGAGATGGCCATAGCCAGGCAGGGGCCAGAGACAGAGTTTGGCCCCAAATAACTCCAGAAGGGGTCCTCAGCCCACAGAGAAGGTCCATTCTGATGAATAAGGCCCCTTCCAGAGGGAAAAAGGCAGGAGCTCAGCTTTCCCTGGGGGTAGGTGACATGGTGGAGGGGTCCCATGGGCCCAGGGCGAGCAGGGCTGAGGGGCAGAGCCCAGGTCATGGGGCTCTGAAGGGAGACGGAACCCATGGCCACCTCTGGCCGTGGGTTTTTTAGTTTAGTCCTTGTTTTAGTCCTTACAGGACTGCAAGGCTCCAGGGGCAGAGGAAAACAGCCATGGCCCAGCAGGGAGCCCCCATAGCCGGGCAGCCATCCTGTGAGCCGCCACTATGAGGAGGCAGCTGGCCTTGGGCTCAGCCTGAGGGGTGCCGGGAGCCAGCAGGACTGTGAGGTCAGGAGAGGAGAAATCCCAAAGAAAAGGCTCTGTAAAACACATGGTGCTCCACAGACTGTACCCCCTCCTTCTCCTCCTCCTCCCCCAGCCCCATCTTCCCCCCAACACATTCCCCTAAATCCCAGCCCAGCATGTGAAAAGGGGGAGCCTTTCCTTCCTCCTCCCAGCTGGCGGAGGGTCAGGAAGCATCATTTCTCACCTCAGGACCCCAAAAGTTTGTTCCTTCAGGCAGGAGGGAATCCTCCCAGGTCTCAGAGTGGAAATATTCAGCTGCTTTCGGCGCCTGCTCCTGCAGGGAGGGACGGGGCCCCCAAGCCTCCCCTTACTGTCCCCCTAGCTTTCCCACAGCAGTTCCAGCCCAGTCTCAAAGCAGGGGAAAAAAAAAAAAAAAGAAAAAAAAAAAAGAAAAAAGCAGCCCAGACATGGCAGAAAATGTGTCTGAACCAAAGGAAAAAAAAAGCATTTAGAAAAAACACAAACCACCCCACACCACACACTTCTCTCAGTGTCCCAGCTGGGAATCTCTCAGCTCTCGAGGGCATGCATTTTTCAGGCTCTAATATTTCAAACGCGGGGAACGAGAGAGCCAGAGTGGAGTGGGAAGGGAAAAAGGCAGGGCTGGGAGCAGAGACAGAGACAAAGAAACTGCCCTTCCTGCACCCCGGAGAGCTCTGCGGCTCCTGACACACGCTTTGGCCACCGAGGGCTGGGACATTGCTATCGCCCGCCAGACAAAAGGCAGAGGGTTTCCTCTGCTCCTGAGGTACAGCACCAAAGGGAAAAAAAAAAAAAGAAAAAAAAAGAAAAAAAAAGTGGCTAAAAGCCCCAAATTTAAGTACTTTGGGAGATTTCCAGCCTTGGTGCAGAAGTTTAAACTAAAGAAAAGTCCTGATGCACCCATTTCCTCGCAGAGAAAGCGGGAGCGTGACAAATGATCAATACACAGGCACGTACTCTCAGAGCCTTCACCCACGTCTTACTAAGAGAGCATGGAAAAGTCATTTACACCATCAAAAGAGAGGTTTTTTTCTTAAAAAAAAAAAAAGCTTAAAAAGCATTTTCAGCTCTGAGAAACTCCATCAAACACCACTTGTAAGAAACACACTGACAAAGCAAAGAGAGAATCAATCACTAAATCAGGTTTTAAACTGGTTTGAAAAGCTTGGAGGGAATCAGGAAAGACGGTTCAAACCCATGCCTTTAAGTGTGCAAATTAAATCAACCAATTAAAAAAAATAATGTGCAAAACCACAATAAAATACAATTAGGCAGACAAACAATTAGGCAGATAAAGAGAAAGAAATCAGCTCTTAGCTATGCAGCTCTGGATTTAGTCTGAAACTGTTTAAATACCTTTACGTCCTGGAACTGGTGATGTGCCCAGAGCTCCTTTGTTTAGTGGAGATCTGGGCAGAAAAGAAGGGAATAAAACCCTCACTCTTGAAGGAGAGAAGAAAAGGTACAGCCTCATCCAAATTGGACAGGGGGAGGGCCTTGTGGCGGGGAAAGGGGTGCAGGAGGAGTGGGAGTAGCGAGAGGACAACCCTACCGCATTCTTCAGCCAAAAGTTTGTAGCTTCAAGGAGGGGCTGGGGGAGAGGTTGGGTTTTAGCAAGAGAGAGATGTCTGAATACCGACACGATTATCACCTAGCCATTCCTTTCCCAGCCCAGGGCTCGTTTGGGTCAGTTAATTAGGGACCGCTTTCCATTCAGCTGGATGCAGTGAGGGCTTGTCCCAAATTTAGGCTGGAGCTGCAGGAGGCAGGAGGGCATTAGTACATTAGTAACAGTGACTTCACTTCAAAAGAGTTGGGGAAAAATAATTCGGTTTCAACTTGGAGCTTTTTTTTTTTTTTAGAAAATTATGGTGTGTTAACAGAAGGGGGGAGGGGAAAAAAAAAAAAAGAGATCTCTCAAGTAAAAGGCACTTTTCCTGCTGATCATTTTCCTGTACTTAGTGCAACTAATGTGAAACAATTAAGGAAAGACAGATGGCTTGAAGGATAGGTGACCCAGCCCGGGACCTTCACACTCAAAAGTTACCTCAGCTCCAGAGAAGAAAACCTTTGAAGTTAAAAGTATTTTCACTTTTTCTCAAAACACATATATTTAAAAAAAAATATTTAAAAACAGTAGTATGTTTGTGATATTAAGTCTTTCTTCCAAGGGAGAACTTTGTCTGAATGTCAGCTCTGAGTCTAATTCCATTCATTTGCTCTCTGAAAAAAAAAAAAAAATAAAAATCTTTCCTCTGCCTCTTGCTTTAGGAATTGCTACTGATGGCTTCTCTTAAAAAAAAAGAGATAATAAAGTGCACATGGCCCTCCTCCTCTCTGAGCTCCCTCTGCTCTGTGCCACCACATGCCCACAACTCCTCCAGGAGGTGGAAGTGGACAGAAGACGGTGGTGGCAGAAGTCCCCCCAGAAAGCCCCCCAAAATTGAGCAGCTTTTCAGGTCAAAGAGGTTGGGAGAAGTTTCTGAACCAAATGGAACCCAAACGGCTGCGCACAACGTGCCTCCTGATTATCCCACCATCTGGCCTGGAGCTCCATTACCTCTTTACACCCAGCGGACGAGGGTTCAAACGCAGCCATTGGATCGGTTCACCGAGGTGCAGAAATTCCAGGGCAAGCCCCAAGCCAGCGGGGAGATTGTCAGCCCTTCTCCTCCCTCAGCCCTTTGAAATGTCCTCCCTGCCTGCTTTGTTCTTTTGGTTTGTCCTAATCAACCCCCCGCCAGCTTTAGAGAAGTCAGAATGATGCTCAGCCTAATTAACAGCAAGCTCGTGGAGGCTAACAGGGAAAAGGCAGAGCTGGTTTTCAGAGGCAGACAATAATGGAGCGTTGCAAGGAATGCAGCTCTGTCAACACATCTGCACTGCTCTGTACAGCCCCACGAGATACCAAAAAACTGGTTCCCGGGCCCGATCCTGTCACACCTATTTCACTTTAAAAATAAATGGAGACTTTACCTGGTTGAAAATGGCAGAACTGGACATCATCCAGAGCAAAAGAGCAGCAAAAGCCCAAAAAACCCTACGTTTTCTTCCCTCTCAAGGGCACAGCAAGTTGGTGACATTTGCTGAGGCAAAAGAGTCCCTTCCCAGTCTAGTCCAGTTTAGTCCTTGCTGACTCCTGTATCTTGATCATCACATTTAGGCAGACACTTAAAGGCATCCTGACACCTAGAAATGCCCACAGCCTCTGTGTTACGTTTGCAGAAGCTCCCAGAAATCCATCTCCAATTTTTGACCACCAAGTATTTAAAAAGAAAAAAAAAAGCCCAGACTTTCAAGTGTCCAAAGCAGGTGACAGTACATAAAGAGAGAAGTTTTCTTGTTTCTTTTCCAGATGCTAAACGAACCACAGACCTTTGCTTTCGGAAAGCATCTGTAATGCCAGTTAGATTTTATTTGGGTCTGGGGTGCCTGGGCTAGTGAAGGCTGTTCTTTGTGCATAGAATGGATGCTATCCCATGTCTCACCCCGGCGTGATCCTGCACAATCCTCTTCCCTTGTTAATTCACATGTAACTGATCCCAGAGAAGACAATTAACATTTCCTGGGTGTGTGTGCTCCGCTCTCTCAGCGGACTCTCCATGAGGGCTGCAGTGGGACACAGCCCTGCAAATGACTGCCACACCAGGGAAATACACTTTTTTTTTTTTCCATGTTCCCCTGCATTCCGCTTCGGAGGGTTAAGAAGCATTTTAATCCCTCCAACATATGCAAACCTCTATGAACACAATGCTTTTAGCTCCCTCCCTGGTTTTCTCGAGCAGGGCTTTTCAGCACAGCTGCATGTGATTAGGGCAGAGCAAGCCCCAGGATTCAGGCATCCCAGCAAGATCTCCTTCAAGCCTCCAACCAGTCCTTTATTTCCCTGCCATCAAATCCTTGTTGCCAGCCACAGGGAATTACAAACACTTGTTTACGTTTGTCTAGTTCCCCATCTGTTTTCCCCCTGGGTGGCTGGGTGTTTTCGTGGTGGTTTTGTGCATGATAAAGCATTCCTGGGTCTACCCAGTCCCAGGCAGCGTGAAGAAGGCAACTGGACCTGTTGAAGTGAGGCCAGAGAAGGCCACAGAGATGCTGGGAGGGCTGGAGCCCCTCTGCTGGGAATTCAGGCTGAGAGAGTTGGGGGGTTCAGCCTGGAGAAGAGAAGGCTCCAGGAAGAGCCCCTTCCAGTCCCTAAAGGGGCTTCAGGAAAGCTGGGGAGGGACTCTAGATCAGAGAGGGGAGCCATAAGAGGAGGAGGAAGGGTTTGACCCTGAAAGAGGGGAGATGGAGCTGAGATGGGGGGAAGAACTTGCTTGGTGTGAGGGTGGTGAGAGCCTGGCCCAGGTTGCCCAGAGAAGCTGTGCCTGCCCCATCCCTGGAGGGGTTCAAGGGCAGGTTGGAGGGGACTGGGAGCAACGTGGTCTGGTGGAAGTTGTCTCTGCCCAGGGCAAGGGACTAGATGGTCTTTAACGTCCCCTCCCACCCAAACCATTCTATGATGGCATGAATACCTAAAGCTTGTAACCTACCTCTGCTGTTTGCATTCCACGTAACTTCACAGCAGATATCAAGTTGGGGATGGAAGAGGGGGTGAGAGGAAAGTCTTCCTTCTTTCAGGTAATACCAGGGTGCACGTTAGCCCCCTAAAAAACAAGAAGTGATAAAACAGTTGATGTTTCTCAGCTGGATTGTTTCCTGGTCTAGAAAACTCTGCAAGGAAAAAGCTCAGAGTGTGAGCAGCAGTGGGATGGCTAAATAGACTCCCAACCAACCCCCACAAAATTACCCTCAATTAAAAACAGCTGTTCTTCTGCAGTATTTAAGAGTCAAATGGAGAATCCCTTTTCCTTTGGAGTATTCCTTTTTGGAGGAATTACAGGCAGATAAGCATTAATCACAAGGCAGATCCATCTGGAGCAAAGTCTGTTAAAGGACAGGAGCAGTAACCACTATTTTAACTAAAGCTGCCTAAATTAAGTTAGAGGGATTTTCTTTCCTTGGCCATTGTGGCTTCCAATTCACAACCCAAAGAAAACTCTAAGGGCCCAAACTTTTTTTTTGCAAGTGGCTGAACTGCTGTAAAATTAATATCCTAGAAAGAAAATCAGGTGCCAGCCTCTCCAAATTAGCAAATATTTTCCTGTGCCAACTGTCCTCCATTTAGGATCCTGCCCGTAAAACAGGGTAACGCCTCGCCTTAGTTCACAGGGCTGTCAGGAAGATAAACTGCTTGTGAAGTGTTTCAGTCATAACGTGTGGAGCAGAGTGGAAAAATGCTCATAATTAATTATTATTATTAATCATGTGCTTAGAATAGAGCTGTAGAAGTAATTGATTTTTTTTTTTTTTTTTTGCACTGGACAAACTGAAAAATAAATGAAGAGAAAGGAAGAATTGTTTAGGGGTGATTTGGTGAACATTTTAGCTTGACGTGAACATATAATTTGACTTTAAACAATGTGCTTACTTTTGGTTTGGGAGGGTTTGGTTTTAGTTAATTTTAAATTATTTTATCCATTCAAGTTCCTACAATGCTGCTTCGGAAGGAGAAAGTACAGCGTATAATTTTATGATTGGTGAAATGACAGATTTGCAAATAATTTTGTCAAAGTTGTTTGACAAATAGAGATTTATAAGGTTTTTGGTAGTATTGGACCAGCAATTTTTGCCCTGTTTCTTGTGAGCCCAGACTGAGCTGTGGGCAATAAATAATGCACATGAACATCTGATAGGTTAGGGAAAAAGAGCACATCTCTTCTTTTTGGTGTGCTCCAGGTATCACATGTGCTGCACGTGACATTCCTCTGGAAAAACGGCATGAAATCCTCATTAATTATGTCCTGGTAATTGTGAAAATGCACAGAGGAGAATGTTTAAAGTTACAGAGAGAGTCGTTAACATCAACCTTCTTTTTAACGCTGGGTTTGGCTACTTCATGGCTCTTTGGAAAATACATTATATTATGAATCTTCTCAATATGACTATAAGGATCTTAGGAATATAAGTCTAATGAGAGATGGGAATTTGGCTTTTTCTTTCTTTCTCACGGGTGTCAGCTCTGATATTACACATTATTACCCCTCTTTCCTGTATTTATGCATGAAAGTGGAGATGATGCTTTCAGCCATACAGGTGACTGTCAAAATCATGTCACAAAGTAGCTTTAACTTCTCCATTTCTGACTTCACTGAGTGTCATCTAAAAAAAGCATTCGCTAAAATTAGCACGTGTTGCTTTTTGCAAGATGACACAACTACTGTCAAGACAGCAGCAGTTCTTAATTGTGATGTCATTAAAAAAAAAAAAAAAAAAAAGAGAAAGAAAGAAAAACCAAGATCAGTCCCTTGTGTTCAGATTCTCACTGAGAACTGAGGTCAGGGAAGGTGGTGGGATTTATGCTACTGCTCCAAGCTCCCTGCACGGCTGTGTCCTGGCAAGCCCACAGTGGCTTACTCCAGCTCTGAAACTGAGAAAAAAAAGATAATTTATTTAAAGGAAATGGTATATAACAGTCTGAGAATGGTAGGGTGAAGTGGACAAGGCTGATAAACCTGCACGGAGAGTTTTGCTGGTGCCAGGGTGTGGGATGCAGCCAGCAGGCAGAGTGGTGCCCATGGGGTTATAGATAGGATGAGGAGGGAGGGTTTGACACGAAAAGAAGGGAGATTTGATTAGATATGAAGAAATCCTTTGCTGTGACAGTGGTGGCCCAGGTTGCCCAGAGAAACTGTGGCTGTCCCAGCCCTGGAGGGGTTAAAGACCAGGATGAAGGAAACTTGGAGCAACCTGGTCTGGTGGGAGGTGTCCCTGCCCAGGGTAAGGGGTAGGACTGGGTGGGCTTTAAGGTCCCTTCCACCCCAAACCACTCTATGATTCTATGATAACTGTGACCAGCTACTCATATGATGGTGATGGAGAAGGCCAGAAGAGTATCCAGAGAAGCCAGACAGCCACGTCTGTGCAAAGGTGACCACAGGCTCTAGCCCTTTTTTGGCAGGGAGTCAAAGATGCTCTCTCCTGGATGGAGTGATGAGCCCTGGACTCCTCCTGACAGACATGCGGGTGTCCTTTGGGCCCAGAACAACCTGCAGAGCATCCGTTCCTCCTGCAGATACTCCGGAGCAGCCAGAATCCTATCTGTCTAAGAACAGGATTTTTCCCAGATATAGACCAGGCTCCCGTGAGCTGGGTAATGGAACTCACATCCCCTGAATCCGCTTCACTCCAAGCTAACAGAGCTCCAGGGTTGTCTCCCAGGCTGGGTTTGGTGGCAGAACAAACCAGTAACCCTACCGTTCAGGCTCTGGCGTGGTCGGGGCCGTGCAGTCTGAGTGCAGGGACTCACGTCCAAATAAACATGGCAAATAATCTCTGATCATCTGGGACCACAGCCAGTGGGCAGTCCACAAGGCAGACACACTGCAAGGCACTTGGGCCTCTCCTGTGCCAAGATGCTTCTCAGTGCACCCCAAGAGCATGAGTGCCACAAAATCTTAACATTACCCAACCAGTCCGCTTTTGATGCTGTTTCTGGGTGTTCTACACTATAAGGGATTTTTGTGAGATGAAGACAGAGCCCAAGAGACAAAGTCCATCTTTCTTTAGGTCTGCTGAAGGACGATCCTGCACCTCTCCGTGCTTCAGCTTCCACACCCTCCGATGGGGGAACGATGCCATATTCCATCAAAACATGCTGCTGCAGAGAATGGGAGTCAAAAACAGACGCAGGCAGTTTCCAGAAACTTCTTGTCAAAGTTCATAACTGATTTAAGATCACAAGTGGGAGCCAGCAGCACCACATGAAGCCTTTAAAGACAGTCAGGAAAAAATTCAGACAAAGGTTTCCTCAGGGAATTTGTTCTACAATGTTAACTGTTTCACTTACTCTCCAGTTCAGAACACACAGTAGCAGGATCAACAGGTTTTTAACATCAAACCAGACTTTTCTCAGCTTATCTGACATTCTAAATCAGAGAATCGCAGAATTGCCTGGGTTGGAAGGGACCTTTCAGATCATCGAGTCCAACCATCAACCCAACACTGACAAAACCCATCACTAAACCATATCTCTAAGCACTCTGTCTATCTGTCCTTTAAATACCTCCAGGGATGGAGTCTCCACCACTGCTCTGGGCAGCCTCTTCCAGTGCTTGATAACCCTTTTGGTGTAGAAATTTTTCTTAATATCCATCCTAAACCTACCCTACTGCAACTTGAGGCCATGTAATAACACAACCCAGATCATTTTGCTGCCTCACCTCATCATCTTTGGCTGAGTCCAGTAATGTTTGTTTGCCTAAAATATATGGTAAAAAAGGTCCTGCATGTAGGAGTCGTGGCCTGAACACCAACAAGATTCTCCTTGGCTCTATCAGTTTTGCCCAATTCCATGTGGATTAACTTGGATGGAGCCTGGATGCCATCCTGAGACTTTGGGTTTCCATCAAGGCATTTAGACATGACCAGGTCCTGATGGGTTGGCCACTGGAAGTCACTGAAAGCTCTGATCTGACTTCAAGGATGGGAGCAAGAGGCCAATGGTGGTGATCCAATTCTCATCACTTTCTGGAAGGGGCGAATCTTTTTTCAGTGGTGCCTAGTGACAGGACAAGAGAAAATGAGCACAAACTTGTACATAAGAAGTTCCACCTAAACATGAGGAGGAACTTCTTCATTTTGAGGGTGGCAGAGCCCTGGAACTGGCTGCCCAGAGAGGTGGTGGAGTGTCCATCTCTAGAGACATTCAAAACCCGCCTGGTCAAGTTCCCATGCAACCTGCTCTGACTGGAACTGCTTTGGCAGGGGTTTGGAGGAGATGATCTCCAGAGGTCCCTTCCAACCCCATATCATTCTGTCATTCCACCTTTCCCAGGGATGTAGAAATATTCCCTAATTTTGCGGACATGTGGGAGGTGTGATGTTCCTGTGGGAACAGGGATGTCTACTGAACTGGACAGACCCATCTGTTCTGCTGGACCCAGCACCAAGGATCAAACCCAAGGTGCCCACCCCTGATAAGCTGCTATCAGTGTCCTGCTCGAGCCAAGGCTCCCTACGGTGAGTAAGATTTTCAGTCTTGGAGCTTGTGACCACAGTTGCAACATTCCTTTTGTTTTCTAGGAATTTGACTCCACCAAGGAGGGAAACCACAGGGAAATTGTTTCAGTGTGCGCTCTGGATTGGGAGAGAAGGGATGGGGCCGAGGCATGATGTATAACACACAACTCAACAGCCAAGTGTTTAAAAAAACACACTTCTATTTAAACCTAAGGAAAGTAACTTTTTTTTTTTACTTTTTTTTTCTCTTTAGCTTGGCAGGCAGCAGCAGCCGTGCTGAGCCCAGGCAAGTGTAGATAAAAGCCAGGCAAGTCTGCTGCAAAAAATCAAGCACTGGACATTTATTAAGATTTTATTCATAAAAAGCCATGCAGTGAGTGCAGTGGGATTTCAACTGTGGAACTTTTGACATGGGAGCTGTCTTATTTAGAATGAAAATTGCCTCCTTTTTCTGACAGGAGTAATCCCTCCATTTCCTGTGAAATTCAAATCATGGGATACAAACACCTTTCTTGTTGCCCTCGGGTGGGATGGGGTCTGCATCCCTGGGCAGGGGGGAGTCTCACGGCCACAGAGTGGTCCTCTCCAGGCAGATGTGAAGTCTCCCCACCACAGCTGGCTGCTCTAGCCCCAAAGAGGCCCACATTATTCTCTTTTCCTTCAGTCCCCCATTTTCAACCCTTTTTTTAAAAAAAAATTTTTTTCATTTGTAGCTCTTTTCTCTCCTTTGTGCAATCTGTAGCACAGAAGTTTAACTTGGCAGCGGTGCTGGAACAGATGGAGAACACTGGACCAACTCCCCAGATCCCAGGAACTTCTCTGCTCAGTGCCGTACGCAGGATTTCCAGCCACTTACTGCTCAGATTTGCCAAGGCAAAGCCTAAAAACAATTTTCAGATAGAGGAGCTGGAATTTTCTTTGGGACCTCAGCAATCCACAAGTCACCACATGAGCGTACTTCCTCGGTGGAAGGTCCGAAGTCTGCAAATTCCATGAGAAATAATTTCATGTAAAAACAAGAGGGCAATTTTAGGGAATGCTGCAATATCCTTTCCTACGACTCACTTCATAGGAGTGTTGGCGTGGGGAAATCCACAGCCAGCTTATCTCGAAGGCAAAGATCAGGCAGAGCTCCACGCCTGCCTTTCAAGCACATCCACACTTCTGGGTCTAACAAGACATCACGGGTTGGAGTCATTCCTCAGGGGAGAGAATATCCTTTTTTCTTTGAGTGCAAACAAATGAGTAAAATCCATGGTCATGCTCATGGACAATCCCAGCCCAGAGCAGTCAGCGCAAGGAGATGGAGCAAAGGAACAAACCCACAAGGACTAGAGGGGTCCAGAGGGGAGCAGAGGGGTCCCTCTTTTCAACTGCAAGGTGGTTACTGGTCTTTTTACAACAGGCACCAAAGGACAGATTAGTTAAAATTACAATAAGCACAATTTCATAAAGGTTGCAAACGGCTCTGAAGTGGTAATGGGTAGCATTTTTCCTGAGGAAGGCAAATTTTCTGAAAAAAAAATGTTTGAAGTTCTGGAGCCATTTGCAAATTCTTCCGGTCAAAACAAAGGACATACATGTTTTGGAAAGCAAGAACTTCAAGTTTTGATATTTCTTAGACTGTTGGGTGTTTTTTTTCCAAAACAAAAATACACAGGGGACCAGATGGGATGCATCTGAAGGTGCTGATGGCACTGGCCGAAGTTGTGAGGCTGCGCTCCATCATCTTTGAAAGACCAACCACATCTTGGGCTGTATCAGGAAAAGTGCAGCCAGTGGGTCATGGACAGTGATTATTCCCCTCTCCTCAGTGCTTGTGAGACCACATCTGGACACTGTCTCCAGTTTCTGGTTCCCCAGTACAAGGAAGACACTGATGTACTGGAGTGTGTCCAGCAGAGGCCACGAAGATGGTCAGGGGGTTGGAGAACATGATGTATGAGGGGAGACTGGGGAAAATTAATTTGTTCAGTGAGAAGAGGAGAAGGCAGAGGGAGGAAGATCTTGCTTCTGTCTCCAGCTACCTAACAGGGGGGTGCAGAGACAGGTTTTGTCAGAGGTGAACAGTGAAAGGCCAAGACGCAACAGACACAAGTTGGAGCCGGGGAAATTCTGCTTAGATATAAAACATTTTTTAGTACAAAGACTGGTCAAAAAATGTGAAGATGCACAGAGGGATGATGAATTTATCTCCATTCTCCACTCAAATGGACTGACAACATGCTCAAACTGGATTTGCTTTGGGGAGGTGGTTGACTACACATCTCTGGAGGTCCCTTCCAACCTACACAAGCCTGTGGTTTTAAGATCAAAATGACAGCTCCGTCTCAAATTCTTTCTGTCTGGGTTTTTAAGCAGGAGGGGTGGCCTGGGAGATCAACTGGTGACCAAAGGCTGCTGACTGGTTTTGGAGAAGCAGTAAATGAGAAGTCTTAATCAAACTGTGTGTCCTGTCAGGGTTCTTGGGGTTCGGATAAAACTGCTCTGTGAGCTGGGCCCAGGTCCACCACTGTTCTATGGTGACCTGTGCTATAGACCTGAGACTATTCTGACATCCCTGTCATGAACATCTCCCATGTTGGAGAGGCAAGGTTTTAGATATTTCAGGACCTTGGGGGTATGAGGGAGTTCTCACCAGTCTCCAATCCTGAAGGGGAATGTCTCACAGACATCTCAGTCTTGAAAAAACTGGAGCAGAGATACCAGATTCAGAGTGTCCCCTGTGCATGTCCTGAGCTAGATGCTCCTCTCCCCATCAGCTTTCAAGGCACCATCAGTCTGTGTGACTAACGAGTTTTTCCAAATGAGGTGCCTCTTCACACATAGTCTAGTCTCCCTTCCAGACTGAACCCCCATCCTGAGGAATTGTGGAGGGGCAGACAACAAGCATCCCATTATGTAAAGGTGAAAGCAGCTGGGTTAACTATTTGGAGAATAAAAGCTGTCTTGTGTATTTTTTTTTTATACAGAGAAAACCTGTGAGGTCATCTCTGAGTTGTGTTCTCTGCCAATGCATGATGTTATATTGTATTTTGTTTTCCTTTCTCCACAGACAAAACAGTTCAGGTTGGTTGGGAGCATGAGGTCTGGAGTTTTCTTCTTTGCAACTTGCCTGTGTTTGGTGCTGCACCCTTCAAACAAGGGATTCTTCAGAGTTTCCCAAAGCAGGAGCAGGGTATGAACCGTGCAATGGGAGTGATGAGCCACGAGGGATGCTCCCACAATCCCTCTCTGGGGACAATGGGTGTTTTCAACCCGTGAAGGTTTCACACCATGCTTCCTCCATGTTCACACATGAAGGAGTCCCCCCTGATGCCTATGTTCTGTCTTGGCTTGTTTTCAGCCCTGTCCAGTTCTGACACAGAAGATGGTAAATCCTGCATGTTTTCACTCAAGTCTTCCCATCTCCAAGCAAATTATTTATAATGGAGATTTCAGCTTCCTGACCAAGGTGAGCTAAATGAAATCCTACTTATCAACTTCCATTGCACATATGGCCACCAGGTTCCCACATACCACCAAGATTGTCAAAACACACATTAAGAGACATACTCTGGTATCCAGCAAACTGTCTGTTTTCAGTAGCAGAATTAATGTTGACCAATCATGCCAAGAGTGCCTGAACCTGTTCTGGTGGGAGGTGACCCTTCCCAGGGCAGGGGATGGCACTGTGTGGGCTTAAAATGTCCCTTCCCACCCAGAGCATCCTATGATTATATGACCATCCCACCAGCTCGTTCATCACCAGCTGAGTGGGCACACATTGTCCCATGTGTCTGCATTGCCCTGGATGGATCCTCTTTAATTCCTCTCCAGTGACGTGTCTTCTGCAACACAGAAGACGTGTCTTCTGCAACAGCAGTCGGTTTGTTCAGTTCAAGGAGGTCCACAGATTTTTATTTGTTTGCTTGTGCAGCATCATTTGGTAAATGCAAACTTCTCTCTGGCTTCATACTGCCCGGGCATTCTCTTCTTCACCTCTTGTCCCAGGATTTGTCTCCCCAGAAGGTGCTGCATAAAACTGCATTGCGTTACGAGCTCTGCCAGACCACACAGGCACCACCAGGAGCTGGAACAGTGCAGTGTGTGCTGGAACACTCTTACCATCACATAACTGCAGCCTGGTGCCACAGACAACAAACCATCCCAGGCAGCAAATTCACCCTGTAGTCTCCCTGCAGCAAACTGCAGTACTTTAAATGCCTGAGCAAAACCCCACAAGCCATGTTACACCAAAAGAAGGGGAGAAGCAGCTCCATTCAAATTAATGGAACAAGGTTCTGTTCTCCTGCCCTGGAAACAACTGTCACATCATGGATGATGGCCAGATCCTGGGCCAGAACTTTCTTCCTGCCCCAGGACAAGGCAGTGGCATCTAAACAGGACCACAACCTCACTTATTGCCTGAAAAGTGCATGGTAACTGGCTAGATAGTTTGTCCAAATCCAGGGACTAGCGGTGTGTCAGCTTGGATCATCACAAGAACCACGGCCAGCCCTATGCCAGGGTCTGTTCAGTCACTGGTCTAACCCTGTCATCTAAGAAGAATCCAAAATCTTCAGGATAAATTTGAAATGAATGCCTGAAAAACACCGAAAGACCAAAAGTAATGAGAACAAATGCGAGTCGCCAACTACTTGGTTACGATGGCTGTTTGCCACTGGCCAGCAGCACGAGGACACAGGATTCCTGTCTCAAACCAGGAGATCAGAGCAGCCTTCAGCATCCTCCTAAGAAAGACACACAGCAGACGTTCTTCGTCTTGGGCTGTCTGGCAGAAGATCATCCTGTGTCTCTTGGGAGTTGCATCACTGTTTTGTCCTCTTGCAAATATTATTAATATTTCAAGGTCTGGGGAAATAGATTTTCCTTTTGGCTCATTAACAGGCTCTGCTTGTCAGGGTCGTGCACGAGTCACCATCACCCTCTGTTATGAGTTAGTCTGTCAGCTGATGTCATTGTTTGGCCATAGTAACCTGTAAAGTAACAGAGTCTTTAGCCCATCGCCTGCGGCGTCTCTTTTCCAGTTCAGTGTAATGAGAGAATAAACCAAGAGCCAGCAGCAAATCTGTTTCCTTTTAACATAGATAGATTGGAGCTAATGGTTTAGCTTTTACTTCTTTGCCTTCCCTGGGAGGAGCAAAACACCCTCTTTCTTCTCAGCTCTCCTTGCCTGGTGCCAGCTGTGGACTAACAGTAGAAGAGAATTTTCCCTGGTGCCAACACCTACATGACTTACTCGCTTGGAAAAGGCCATTGGTGGCTGAGGTCTGACATGGTGCAGGTGGTAGCCCTCAGCCTCGGAGGGCTGGTGCAGCTGGTGGAGGGTCCAGGAATGCTGCCAGGAAAGGTGGTGGTGTGCTCTGATGCCACTCCTAGGAGCCTTTATTTTTGGTCAATATTCAAGACGTTTACCCAGATGGGGAATGAAAAGCCTGAAGGAACAGAACGACAATCAAAGATGACTTCCTGGCATAACAGTGTGGCCTGTGTTGCTCCCTCTGCTGTCTGTCATAAAGATCTGTGGGAGGAATTTAATCATAGAATCACAAAATCATTTAAGTTGGAAAAGACCCTTGGGATCATCGAGTCCAACCATCAACCCTACTCTACAAAGTTCTCCCCTACACCACATCTAAACGGCTCTTAAACTCACCCAAGGATGGTGACTCAACCACCTCCCTGGGCAGCCTCTTCCAATGTCTGACCACTCTTTCTGTGAAAAACTCCTTCCTAATGTTCATTTTAAACCTACCCTGTTGGAGCTTGAAGCCACTCCCTCTTGTTCTGTCACTAATTACCTGCAAGAAGAGCACCAACCTCTCTACAATGTCTACAGTGCTCTAAGCATTGATCAGATCCTCCCCAAGTCTTCTCAAGACTAAAAAGACCCAAGTCCCTCAGCCCCTCCTCATAGGAGAGATGCTCCAGGTCCTTAATCATCTTTGTGGCTCTTTTCTGTACCCTCTCCAGCAGTTCCCTGGACCAGCTAAAGTATCAGTCCATACTTCTGGAGCTTGCTGGAGTAGCGAGGTTTCATAAACACGTTTGGTTCAGGGACAGTATGGTTGTAAAAGGGAGCTGCAGAATGGGTCAAAGGCCTGAAGGTAGAGCCTGGCACAGGGTGGGGAGAGCTCATCCACTCGGTTTACCGAAACGAAAGGAAGTCTGAGGGATAAATCAGTTGCCATGCATGGGGGGAAAAGCAGAGAATGTGGGATAAAAAAAGAGTTTTTTATCATTGGGGAAAAAAAATATGTGATCAGCTGGAGGCCAAAGTCAGATGATCACAAATGAGAAATAAGGAAAGCATTTTTAACAGTAACAGTGATTTGGCATTTCAACAAGCTGCCAAGGAACTCATGGATTCCCCGGTCCTCGATGCCTCTGAGTGATGCTGGATGTCTTGCAGGAGGAAACGCACGAGTCAAATTGAGCAATTAGCCTTAGTACCAGGATAAATGGGTGAAATTCAGTAATCTCTGATATCTGTGAGGTCACTCTAGATGATCTAATGTTCCCTTGTGGCCTCAGGCTCTGTGAAGCTGTATAACCATGGTAATGTCATCACACCTGTATGGGTGATGACTTCACGATCCCTCCCCAGGCTGTTTATCCACATAAAATACATTGACATTGACAATTTCAGCCACACATATCTGAATACACATTTTCCCTCAGTTTCCTCCCCTAAACCTATTTCTCTGGGTGTCCCTGTCCAAATCCGTACTCCAAACTTTCCATCTATGTGTGTATTTTTAATATAAGACTTTTAATATAAAATTGAAGACCTCTGTTAAAGACCAGAACTGGTTGTTCTTCTTTGCTTGTGCTACTGGAGAGTTTACAATGAGTCTATTCAAGGCTCAGCCTCCTCATTTACGAAACAATATTGCATGTGTGTGTGTTTCAGCACAGAGATCTGAGATACTTCCAAAGCTGCCACCTACTTGGTCCATCACACTTGGTCTCAACAAAAAGCTGAATTGTGAACCTCCCTGATGCAGCTTTGAGCCGTTTCCACACATCCTGTCCCAGGATCCCAGGGAGAAGAGCTCAGCACCTCCCTCTCCACAACCCCTCCTTGGGAAGCTGCAGAGAGCCATGAGGTTGCCCCTCAGCCTCCTCCTCTCCAAACAAAACCAACCCAGAGTGCTCATAGGACATGCCTTCTAGTCCTGTCACCAGCTTGGGTGTTCTCCTCTGGACACCTAATGGGTGGTGGAGACCTCAGAGACCTGCTAACTCTCCTGTGGGTCCCAGCAGAAGGCGAGGGTGATGTACCTAAGCCATAAATCTACATCACCACTGGCTCAAGACATCTCTATGTCTCACTGGATGAACCCACACTGGACAGGTCTGCTCCAGATTCATCTTAGGGGACATCTCCAGGGAAAATTCTCAATACAGAGCTTGAATCCACACTTTCTGCAATGAGCCAGAGGTGAATTTTCTCCTCTTTTTTTTCAACCTGGAATTTTCTCTTTCACCATTTCCTTTCAGTCCCATCTCTTGTGTTTCCTCGGCCGTTTCTGCAGGGACACAAAGCAAGGCCATTCTACAGGAAGCTTTCCTGCAGCTGCATATCACCCAGTGTGTGCTGGGTTTCCTGGTCCTACTCACTGGAGACATGAGTTCATTCAGGCTCCCTCCAGCTAATCACTAACAGGCATGGAAAAAACCCCTCACACACCATAGGAGAACATAAACATCAATGTGATGTGCACAAGCTTATGAAGACAGGACTATGTGAAACACATGGTTCCATTTTAATAAATACTCTTACATTTCCAATGCTTTTTCCTTCTTTTTTTTTTTTCTTTTTTGTTTTTTATGGCTTGTTACCAAGCTGTGAATAGCTGTGCTTGTTTTGTTGTTATTGTTGTGTTTTATGAGGACAATACCATGTCGGTAACCATCAGATATTTTGGTGGGGAAGATAAGCTTCCGGCAAGAGCTCTTGGCTCCTGCCCAGCTCTCTGTTAACTCCTTCTGGGATTGCTCAGGATCTGACAGCCCGGGGATGGGCAACAACGGTCAAGAAGCCCCATATGCTCTGAAATATTTTATCTAATCTTCCCTCCTAAACTATTTCAACCCCCTCCGGTTGGATTCTTCAAAGTCCTTCATGCTTTCTTTGTGCTCACAGCAATTTCCTGGCAGCCTTCGGTGTGCAGGGAAGAGCTCTGTCTGCCCAGCGGGGACAGAAGGTGGTGGATGGATGTACCATAAAGGCCCATATGAATCTCTGTGAGCACCTGCCTCAATGAACTAGTGTTTGATCAAACGTGAGTGTGGATGGGGAAAAGAAATGGAGAAAAGATAAGCTTTTCTTCATATGCAATTTCATTAACTGCAGGGATGAAGTTTGGATGATGAAGGTGATCAGAGGGCTGGAGTCCCTCTGCTGTGAGGACAGGCTGAGAGAGCCCCTTCCAGTCCCTAAAGGGGCTCCAGGAAAGCTGGGGAGGGATTCTTGGTCAGGAGAGATGGGATGAGAAGGAATGTTTTAAATGGAAAGAGGAGAGATTGAGATGAAATGTGGGGAAGAAGTTTAGGATGGCTGTTTGGGTACAAAGTCATGGGATTGGCCTCTTCCTCCTCCTCCTCCTCCCATGCGTCTGGCCATGCTGTGTTTGCCAACCTCCTCCATCACAGCATTGTTCCCACTTCAAAAGCCCCACCAAACACAATCCAGCCCTCATGAGCCCCAGTCTACAGCAGAGCATGAACAGGCAGAGCTCCTTGCAGGCAGGGCCAGGAGGCCAATTTGCAAAGACATCCCAGGGATAAGGAATCCTGTCTGAGGGTTAAAGCATCCATGGCTGGAGGGGTGGAACCCCAGAAAAGTCATATTCTCTGAAATGCTGTATTAATTGTTGCCACTTTTAACATGGGGGCATGAAACGTTGTGTTTCTAGGTTGAGATTAGACAAGAGTTTGCGGATAAACACCAAATGGAGAGAGTGTGGACAGTCAGGGGAGCAGGACCATGGGACAGAGGTAGCTTTGCAAAGGGAAGAAGGGGATGGGACACATCGCCAGCACAGCAGAGGAAGGAACACGCCTGATTACAGATTCCTCAATATCCCTCCTTGGCATTTCTCACTGAGCAGCCAACCTCCCACCGCGAGCCTGGGATTCCAGCTGCCTGGTGAAGTGGATGAGCACGGGCACTCAACGGAAAGAAAGAAGGAAAAATTCAAACTAGACCTAATTCCCACTGCTTCGGGACAGTCTGAAACAGCTCTGCCAGGGGGGATTTTAGAGGATCATGGATTCCTTCTTCATAGTAAAGGCTGAATTCACTTTTCAAATGGTTTATTTATGTGTATATATATTGCTTGAGGAAAGGAATCAAATTAAGCAAAAAGCAAATACACCAGCACAATTTGAATCTTTCCCAGCGAGTGGATGAAGGCCAGAGTAGCACAGAGAGAATTCAGATGCCCAGAATATTATTAGTGATTTCTGCATGATGCCATTCCCCTGTGTGGGTCTTCCACAAGACCCTTCAACCCAAACCATCCTCTTTTTCTGCTTCCTGTGTTATTCCCGTTACATTTTCTTGTTTGCAAGTAGAGAAATGAATCTGCTCTAATTGCTTATGTTTTCCCCGTCACTAAAAAGAAGTGCTTTGGAACAAACCCCAAACACTTGGCACTGATGGTACAGTGTCTCTGCCCAAGTCAAAAGGGAGAGAAATCCCTCAATAAAGACTTGTAGGAGCTCAGAAAGGACTTGGGTCCCATCTGCTGACTTCTTAGGTATTTCCCTGTGCTGCATCACCTCCGGCGCTCAGGGATATACAACCCTCTTCTCCTGCACTCCTTTTACAACTGAGCCCCATCTTCTCCCCCTTCCCTCTCCCCTCCCATGTTGGACAGAACTATGTTTATTTTGGTATCCACTCGAAAAGCCTATTTTCTGCCAGCTGCAGGGAAAGAGTGTTTGTTGAATGAAAGGGGATAGTGGAAAATGCCCAGGTTAAACGGGGGGCAGTGGCTCTCCTAGCCCTAAACATGGCTGTTGTGCCACACTGGTGTTCCAAGAAACTGCAGGCAATATCAAGGGGAAATCAGGCTTTTCCAGCTTTTACCAACATCAGTAGGATTCTGCCCACTTCCTAGGACATTCCTGGAACTGAGGATTGCAGAGGTGCAGTTCTCCAAAGCCGTCACGTTCCATGTGGAGAGCTGCCACGGTGCTGAGCTCAGGGTTGAGCTCTGCTCCCAGTCCACAACTGCTTCCAAGCTCTTGGCCACTTCCCCATTCCACTCATTTGGATCTGCTGGGGTTAGTCTGAGCATTTCTGCCTCAGCACTGGGGAGAGAATACAGAAGTCCTGTTTTTTTTTGACCTGGCCACTGCGACACAGCTAACCAGGTTGTGAGAGATGCAGAGCGAGTCCCTTCACAGCTCAGGTAGAGAACGGCCCGTTGTGGCTCAAGGAGCAGCACCTGCAGGTATTCATAGAATCATAGAATCACAGACTGGTTTGGGTTGGAAGGGACCTTAAAGCCCACCCAGTGCCACCCCCTTGCCCAGGTTGCTCCAAGCCCCCTCCAACCTGCCCTTGAACCCCTCCAGGGATGGGGCAGCCACAGCTTCTCTGCCCAACCTGGGCCAGGCTCTCACCACCCTCACACCAAAGAATTTCTTCCCCACATCTCAGCTCAATCTCCCCTCTTTACGCTTAAAACCATTCCCCTTGTCCCATCATTCCCTGTCACCACCTTGCAATTAGGCTACACTGACTCTGCAGTGGTGCACACACACCATGAGATGGCTCCTGATCCGTCCTGACTCCCACTTAAAATAACCCTGCCTTTAATAATTCACACAAGAAGAATACATCCTCTCGCATATATTGAGAAATTGGAGAAATATGAGAAATATAAATTACAACCTGACACACCGAGATGTGTTCTGCACTTCAGTTGCTCTATCAATGTACTTGTAGACTCTGTTCCACTGGTAGAAAATGGACAGATGACAGGAAATTAATTTTGTGCCAGTCTGGGGTAGAGAACAATCATCCAAAACATTACAAGCTGATGAAAAAAATATTACAAGGTCAATCTCTTACTTCCTTTTTTCTACCAACCCAACCTATAGGCAACAAGAACATTTACCAGACAGTGATAACCCCAGCTCTGGGCAGGAGCAGAGAAAATCTGACAGCTGTAGCTACCCTTGACAGAGCAAAGGAGACTTTAGAAGAACGTGAGATAATAAGGACCCGTGAAAATCACCCCGTCAAAGCAGCTGAACTGCCTTCATTCACAGAGGAAAAGCTTAGAAGAGACAAAATGCACTGGGAGTGATACCTCTCCACTTTATTAGAGCCTCTGACACGGTTCATAGCCTCGAGAGAAACCAGAGAAATATCTAGCTACTGCGAGATGGATATGAAAGAAATTAAAAGAGTGAAGGCAGAGCAGTTTGAAGGGGTCGGTGTGATGCCAGGAGAGGAGTCGGACAATCCCTGCTGGAGAGGTCAGAGTATCCCCAGAGTTTCAGGTTCACATGCGACAGAGCAACCAAAAACCCACTGGGGTTGAGCGGCTTGGACATCTCCCAAGAATCTCTGGTTTCCAGCAAGTCGGAAATAAAACAAACCATTCTCATGGTATTTAGCCTCTGCAGTCAGACAAAACCAAGCAGCAAGGGAGCCTGAATTTGCCATTTACAAGTGAGCAGAAGTTTTTCACAGCCCAAGAACTCTCCACTTCTGCTCAAAACCTATGCCAGCTCTTGGACTATTTAATCTGATGCAAATTATCTGTTCCAGCTCTGTGCTGACAGACTCAGTTATTACCTGGGAGGAAGGACTGGAATCAAACCCAAGCTGACCCACGGACACAGTACTGAGAAGACAGGAAAAACACACACACACTCTCTACATTCAGTACAGCCAGAGAAACAGGAGGAGTTGGAGGCCAGGAAAACTGGGTGAGTCATTCCCATTGACCAGGAATATCCCAGTGGAAATAAATCTGAAAGTAGCTACTACCCAGGTGGAAAGCACTGATTAGAAACCACTAATTTTGCCACTGCACAAAGTAGCTGTCAGACCTGGAAGAAGCCCTCTTGGTTCTCCACTTGCCCTAAAATTCCTAAAACACCGAGTCTGTCCAGCTGCACTTCTAATCTCTTAACAGGACAAATTTTTAAGGTGGCATGATTTGGGGAATGGGGATAAGATCATCTCTTGGTGGATTCACTTGGTTAAGCTATGACTTTGGCCTTTCTTTAACTTCTAGAATTATTGGTTCTGGTATCAACTGGCTCCCAAGGTAAACTTAACAAATGTTGGGTTTCCTCTCAAGTTCATGATCCTGCAGTTGCTGATGGCACATTTTTCTTATGAAAAGTCACTCTTCCAACCTTCTCCTACCTGTGATCTGGGCTGTGCACACCTGTATATCCCTAAGTCACAGATGCCATTGGAGTTTCTGGGCATTCACAAGTGTTGTCCTTTGTCTGTCACTGCCAGCCACAGCACGGACCCTCTGCTCTTGACTTTGTCACTCATGGTTTTGCTGTCATACCCCTTTTTCCTGGGGGTACGCTGGACATGCCCATCATGTAAGATCAGAGTGCTGCCTGCTCTTCTGAACCCTCAACATCCATTGGAGAGCTTCCTTTGCATCAGTTCTAACAATTTTATTAAATGTCCTCCAGAAGCCACTTTGTCTAATGTTCAAGCCATTCCTTAAATTTCCTGCCATCACTCCCAGACTGCAGTTCTGGCAACACCTCTGCCCATCACCTTTCTTGACCTAGAGCACTAAGTTGCTTCTAATTAAACAGAGTTGTGTTTAATTCAGCCATTGCTCGGCACCCGACAGGGCCGCTCCCTTCAATATGGAGGTTCCAGCTCATCTTCAATCATGTTTCATGGGTCACTTCACCCCCTAACGACCCATTTCCAGCTGGAGAGCAACCACCCTCCTCAAAGGCCAGCTGCAAGGTGAAAAGATGGAGGGCAACATCTCCAGACAGTGCTTCAAGATGAGGAAACAGTGCTCCCAAGAGGCTCGGGTGAGACACACCTTGTATGAGCAAGACTAAGGTCATGATATATTGTACACCTTCGCTGGGGAAGGAAATTCTTGGCTCACACTTACGACACTTTTTCCAACGTGTTTGTCACTGGCACTCCCACCAATACATATCCAGGGTGGAAAATCCAACATATAAAACAACTCTGCATCCCCTCTCTGTGTTTGTTGTTACGTTGTTCTGCTTTGGTCTAACCCTTAAATAATCTCCTCCAGTGAAAAGAGCTTTTCTTCAGTTTCTCATATATCTGGAGACCTCTATTCCAAGTGGAGTCTAGATCTATCAGGAGGGAGAAGTCTTGGAAAAAGAGTAAAAGCTGTAACAGCCTTGGAAATTCTGAAATGCAATCACCACCCACACATACGCACAGATGAACACACGCTCTGAACCTCCAATTTGCAGGAAAAGAAAGGCATTTTGGAAATAGCGCTGGCACTTCCTTTGGTGTCTTTAGTAAAGGCACAATTTTCTTTGAATCCGGTAAAAAGGAAGGAGAAAAAAAAAAAAAAAAGACATCTGAAAAAGCAAGTTACAAGTACACAAAAATGACCACACTGAAATTACCAAGATCTTCCTTCTGACGGTGAAGAGATGCCCCAGAGAAAGTGCAATCCAAGGGATGAAATACCATGTCTCCTCAGTGTCTCCCTCACTACAGCTCCAGAAGGAGTGAAATCCATTCATGGACCCTCTGAATCTGCAGGTTACACCATTTCCTTACTAAAATGAGAAGCAGCCTCACCCCATGCCTTCAGTCAAGTCTTTAGAGCATGAAGACACCTCTAAATTGACAAACAGATGCGATCAAAAAATGCTTAGAAATTAATTCCCAAAGTGTCTGCTCAGGGATGGTTCCTAATGGCGAAAAGAAACTCCACAGAAATTCATTACTGGCACCGCTCGAAATTCAACCGGATCCTCCCTCACATAACAAAGGTTGAGCAACTTGTAACCACAAAGAATCACATCTCTAAGACAATCTAAACTAAGCAAACGTAATGATGCTTCCTGCATGTCCCCACTGCAAGAAGAACATCTTCTTCCGATGCAACAGGGAGATATCCTACCATCTAATAGGCTTTGGAAGATTAGAAGGATAATGGAAGACATTTGGAATTTCTGAGTCACCTAAAACTTTAAATTTTAGCTTCAGGAAGCCTGAAAGGAAGGTGTTGAATTTAAGTACGAATGTATGCCACATGCAATAAAATTGGGATGAATTAAGGTCACCAGGAATCACAGAAAAGCAGGAATAATTCACATATCCCTTATCAACTGGAAAATACTGCATAATCTGGGCCTTTCTGACACCATCCTTATCTTTGAGGCAAAGCTTCTGCACCAACTTGTGCAAGTTTGCTCTTGGTATCAGTCCCCGACCCCAACCTCCAGCAGGAAACATTCAGCCTAAATTTGGAGAAATTCAGGCAACATCCACTCCCTCCCTCCCCAGCTCATCCTTGAGCACCCACATCCCCTCATCTTCCCAGATGGGATCGCAGAAATCAAATCTTAAAAAATAGATTCTTTATCTATTTATCAGGGAGTGGAGTGATAGGACAAAGAGAAACGGTTTTAAACAGAAAGAGGGGAGATGGAGCTGAGCTGTGGGGCAGAAGTTCTTTGGTGTGAGGGTGGTGAGAGCCTGGACCAGGTTGCTCCATCCCTGGAGGGGTTCAAGGGCAGGTTGGAGGGGGCTTGGAGTAACCAGGTATGGTGGGAGGTGTCCTTGCCCAGGGCAGGGGGTGGCACTGGGGGGGCTTTAAGATCCCTTCCAATGCAAATTGGTTTATGGTTCTATGATTCTTAAATATGCCCCCTTGAGAATGCTATAAAGGGCTCTGTGATGAGGTGAGATCAGTGAAGTGGTGGGTGGTGAAGAGAGAGCAGATCATGAATAGGAATCTTAGAGTAGACAAAGTGGTGTCCTTGTCCCTTTCCACTGCTTCTCCAGGGTCTCTTTGGCCTCTTAGAAATTGAGGCTGCCATTAGAGAGGGAAAATCCAGCTCACAGTATGTCAAGACTGCAGCTGGGTGTTGTCAATTGTTTCTCTGCTGAAGTCCTTTCCAGAGACATCTGTGGAGGTGAAGTGGATCCTAAAGAGCCATTAGCTCTGCTTGGTCTCTGGCTCTTCCCATCCATCTTCCCTATTTTTCTGCCTTTTAAGAAGCAGATGAGCTAATTTCCACACTAGATGAGGAAAAGCCTGGGTGGAAACCTTGCGTCAGAGCGGAGCAGGGAGAGATGTGGCATCATTCTTGGTGGTGCTCTGACTTCATGGAGCTGTCCATGCGTTGAAGAAGATGCTGGCTGCACGCTCTTAATTCTCCTCTAAATATCAAAACCAGATTAAACGAGCTAAATCTCATGACATCCACAAACCTAATCTTGTGAGGCCAGCAGAGTCCTCCCAGTGCCCCAGGCAAGGGGCTCCTGGTCTAACTAGCCCAACTGACTACCCAAGTGAGGCCCAAGACCTTTATTCTCCATCGAGGCTGGGGAGATGTCACCTGATGTTTCCATGTGCTGGGGTTCAATTTCGAGAGGAAAATATGTGACTAAAGCCACAGAGCCCTTCTGCTCCTTTTGGGACTGAACCAAAAATGTACCTCCCCTCCCCCTGCATTTCCCCCCGACACACCTTTCCTTCCACTGGAACATAACCCCAAATAAGATGTTGGCCTGACATTAAAGCAAAATGTATAAATATTTTTAAAAAGAGAAGAATTCCTGCCTCTCTAACAGTTTGCTCCAACTAATAGGTTTCAGATGTCCCACATACTTCATTCATTCAGCCCCATTCAGTCTCCTAGGAGCCCCCGCTGTATTTATTAAACACAGCAATTGTGGAATGTTCAGCACTTACAGAATAAAACACACCATTTTTATTATTTTTTTTTCCCCCCCCAAAAAAAAACGTAATTAGAAAGCTTTGTGAGTGACCTAAAACTGTCATTCTGGTTCCAATCCCAGTGCTCACTCCAGCATTCTGGGCTTAACCCTTTCCTCATCGTGCAAGCACCCCAAGAACACTTTTTTTTATTATTTTTTTTTCCCCCCAGACTTAGCAGAATCGTTTCACCGCCTTCCCCGAGCACCTCCTTTTCGCCGTGTTATTAGGAAGCGTGTACTTTTGGACACTTGGCTCTCAACCACATCTTGTCTCAGTGCCTCTTCCCAATGCTAGATGCGAGAGTCAAGCCCCAAAATCCCGCAGGATGCCAGCGCTAATTTCAGCAGCAAAGAGCTAGAGAACACGAGATCTTTCCTAGAGGGATTCAAATGGAAGCAGACAGAAGAGAAGAGCCATTTTTCATTACAGCCCTGGCAGCGAGAGCAGAGGAGGACGTCTGGGCTTGGAGCATTGTAGAGAAAGGCAAGAGGTGGGGTTTGTTCCAGTAGAAGTAACCTGCCAGTGCTGGGTGACTGGTCAGAATGGTTTGCTGGAGTCTGGCGCCGTCCCAGCCCTCCTCAGGGGAGACACACGCGAAAAGCAGATTTTAAAGGGGATATGAGGCCCTGAGTCAGGGCTGGGGAGATCCAGCAGAGCCAGCAGAGGAGAAATGGCCTTTGCTTAAGGCCACATCCAGTTTGGGTGACTGATGTGTTTCTGTCTGGGTCTTGGGTGCTCTCCTAGGACTTCACAGCCCCCAACAAGCCTCACCTGGGGACCCGCTCCCTCAGCAAGACCTGGAGAAGGCGATATGGACAAAAGGGTTTAAGAGAGTCATGATGTCCCCGGTCTGCAGGTTGCTGCCTACAAATGTTTGGAAATTGCCTCTCTATTGTCACAGAATCACAGAATGGTTGTGGCTGGAAGGGACCTCTGGAGATCATCTAGTCCAACCCCCTGCCAGAGCAGGGTCACCCAGAGCAGGTCCCACAGGAACGTGTCCAGGAGGGGTTTGAATGTCTCCAGAGAAGGAGACTCCACCACCTTTCTGGGCAGCCTCTTCCAGGGCTCTGCTACCCTCAAAGTGAAGAAGTTCCTCCTCATGTTTAGGTGAAACTTCCCATGTTCAAGTTTATGCCCATTCCCTCTTGTCCTGTCCTTGGGCACCAGTGATAAAAACTTGGCTCCATCCTCCTGACACTCACCCTTGAAGAATTTATAGGTGTTGATCAGATCCCCCCTCAGTCTTCTCTTCTCCAGACTAAACAGACCCAAGTCCCTCAGCCTTTCCTCATCAGAGAGATGCTCCAGGCCCCTCATCATCTTTGTAGCCCTTTGCTGTACCCTCTCCAGCAGTTCCCTGTCCTTCTGGAACTGGGGAGCCCAAAACTGGACACAGTGCTCCAGATGGGGCCTTTTTTTGTGCAATTGGAGGAACTTCTTTATCCCCTTCACCTCCCTTTTTTACGAGTTTCTTTTTTACGAACTCTGATCACCACACACTGGGGTCTGGATTTTTTCTTCCCGCAGTGGCAGCAGCATTGCAGTAACAGCCCTAAACAAACACATCATGGGAAGACTGACCTCTCCCCAAAGGTGTTATGATTCATTTTTCACCCTCTCTCCACACCCAAGCCCACATGGGAGACCCCCTACTTCACAGGAGACTTGCTGGTGTCACTCTTTCCACATTACTGCCTGCTTCAAAGACCCCAGAGTAACTCTTGTCCCAGACACATTCCTAAGGGAGTTGTCCATTTAGAGTCAAGATTCTCGATTATTAGTCCCACTGCAGGAAGTTATACAGGAATAGATGAATACTGGTGTGCTATAAAATGCACCAAATGTGCCAAGAGGCACTTCAGAGCAATCTTTACGCTTCATTACAGCACTCCCATCTGTCCCAGCCCTCTGCTGGGAGAAAGAAGGGCAACTCCTTGCTCTCACCACTTCCAGGGGTTTTCCATCTTTGCTTTACGTTTCACCATCTAATTGTACAGAAGATAAAACACACCCAGGAAGCCCTGGAAGCCCTGTAATTCCTGAAGTATTACAAATGCTCTGCCTTGCTCCCTGCCCATCTATTCTGCTTTAGCACCGCCTGGTACCATCGCACCACTAAACCTGCCATTTCCCCTCAGCCAGTCCCCTTTTCCTAAATTTCACATAACTCTAAGTTGGATCTCACCCAGCCACCACTTGCAGTCAACATAAAGGAATGAACAATCCAGATTCATTCTCTGGTGGGTTCAGACCCTTCCAGAGACACCTCTTTCTACTTATAAAGAGTGTCTATACACACCCAGGTGGGATATCTCAGGGCTTGTTGGGATATCTCAGGTAGTGCCACGTCTCCTGCTCTTCCCATGGGAATTCTTACCCCCATCAGACACTGTCTCCTTTTTTTCAGTGCTTTGCCTGTCTGGAAATAACTCCCACTCCAGTGGGAGTTATACTGGAACCTGAGGGAACTCGGTGTAGCTGTAGCCAACATCTCATGCTCACATTAGACTCAGTTAGCTCATGCTCTGAAAATGGAAATACTGTCACTACTCTAAGTGTCACAGAGGAGGAATGAGCTAGGGCTTAAAGAGGCTCAGAAAGCCACAGAGTAAGCACCACTCTGAGATCCCCGAGTGACAAGGATGGAGACACACAGCTTGTAACCTGTCCATGTCGCAGGGAAGCAGCAGCAGGAGCCAGGGAGACATTCCTGGGGGAGAGAGATGGCCTGAGAATACAGTGAGGTAGGATCACAGGGCTCAGGAATATTCTCCTCTGGGCAGTGGATGTGGCAGGAGAGTGGAGAGTTGGCTCATTGCAGCTCAAGCCAGAGCAGGGACAATGTTCAGACAGGGTGCTTTCATAATGCCAGATCTCCAAGGACCCTCTCATTTCAGCAGTCTCCTCCCATGACAAAATAACAAGTCTTTGGGGAAGAGGGTGGCATGGTTCGTACGGTGGCTGGTTCACAGGCAGGTGAGACACACACAGAGGACTGGGGTTTGCCCCCAACTTCTTGCAATCTTGCATTTTCCCTCCCCAGCTGCCCCTCAGCTCTCCCTTGTTGCCACCCGAGCCCAGGAGTCCAGCCCCTTCCAACAAAATGGACTGGAAAACACCAGCCTGTCAAGGTTCCCACGCTCTGCTGGCTGAACACAGATCTCCAGAGATCTTCTGGGGTTTCCACTGAAATTCAGGGCCGCCTTAGCTTCCCAGAAGTGCACTTGGCAGACAGCTCCAGCTCCACAGGCATCTATCATGCCTGGGGCTCCAAAAGCTTTCTGACACCCCCAGACTCTCAGCTGAGGGATGGGAGAGTCTAGATTCAAGGACGTGGAACAGGAACCCATGGAGCTACCCAAACTTTCAGCTCCCCATTTCAAATTTGCTCCACCTTGACTTGTTCCCCAATATTTCAGCGTCAGTCCCCCATGTGCTCGTGGCACATTTACAAATTTTCTGGAGAGGTGCCCAGTCGAGGAGCCTGAACCAATGCCCCAGTCCCAGTATCTGACCATGTATTGGAAAAAACCCTAAGGAAGATTCCTGCCCATTCCTGAAACTTGGTTCCTCTGGGATAACAATGCTTCCATCCCATTATGGGTTTCCAGCCCTGGCTGGCTGAGCAGCTGCTGGTGATTAAGCGTTTTGTCATTTGGAAAGAGCTGACAATTACCTCTAATTATTCAAACTAGGTCAGGTTCTTCAGCACAAGTTTATGTGGTGACTGTTGGCTGGAAATTAGGCTTTCAAGCCCCAGTGGCCACCGGAAAGCAGAATCCACCTCTCCTCTCTCACATTCAGAAAAAAAACTTCCTCCCATAAACAACGGGTCCTGGTCTCACAGGCCTTGGCCCACGTGTCCCTGACCTTCTGAGGTGAGTTATCAACTGTGCTTTGGTACCAACCCTTTGGGTGTTTTGGAGTTTGACTGTTGAATTACTGCTTAAAACAGATCACAGGCAGCAGGACCCAAAAAACACGAATGAAGATCATACTCTTCCTCATCAAGGCCAAATACATGGTGAGGTTATGCATCACCTGGGCAGTCAGGACCCAATTTGCTGAATGACTACTGGGTCTACATCTATTTGCCTGGGAGGTTGTGCTTATTCTGACTGTTCAGCTTCCCCTTGCTTTTGAGGCAGCTCATCTGAGACATTCCTGCTCTGCTCATCCAGTTACAAGAGAAGTGGTGTCCAAGGCGATGTCTCCAGAAGCTCTGCCCCAGGAACTGCAGAACAGGTCAAGTTCTCCAGAATTAGCCAAGGGAGTGAAGGGAATTTCCAGGATGCTGGAGGAGTTTCAAGGACAGTTTTCTCATCAAACTTCCTGGCAGCCCCAGGGATGTATATAAGGAATTCCTTATATACTTACACCCCTCAAAAGTCACAGCAGCAACGCCATTGGGCACAACTGCAGGAACAGTCCAGCACAGGTATCTCATATCCACATCCCAGGCAGGTTTCAGACAGATTTTTGGCAGCACAGTCTACAGAGAAGATTCCTTTGAAGACAGGAGCAAGTCACACATACTCCAACACGGAGCACAACCCCAGCTAATGAGACAGTTAAAATGGTACAAACACAACTGGAAAATATGCTGCACTGAAAGGCCAGTATATTCAAATTCCTTCTCCCTAATTACATGTGATTGCTTTTTGGCAAGCGCTCAACCTGCCAGAGCAGGGAGGTTTTACAAACATTCACATAGGCATTAGATCATGGTTTGAATGAGTTATTGGCAGCCCAAATCTGAAGTGAAAACATAGTTTAAAGAAGACCATATTGAAGGGGGTGAAGCTGTCTGCTTTCATGTCTCCTGATTGTCTCTGGACACCCAAGATCCCCTCTAGCTTTATGTCCCTCACATCGTAGCAGCATTTCTGGCTGGGGATGTCGTGTTTGAAATGCATGTGGCATTCAGGGAGGGGGACAGAGGTGGCTACAAGCACAAGAAACAAGTGACTATAAGCACATACCAATATACAGGGGTGATCTGCCCATACACACCTGCATTATATACCAGTGATGTGACCATATTAACACTTAAGTCTTCTCCATATCACTAAATATGACAACGCTGGTGTCCTCCAACATCACTTACCACTTTGAAGAGGACGATGGCGCCTTAATGGGAAATATCAATGAAACTGGATGTCATTGTTGGGAAAGCAGATTTTATTAAATCAGACCTTTTCACACCCAAACATTGCCATACCTTCCAAAAGAGCCCTTTCCCCTCTGTATTTTAACAGTCTTTGTGCTTTGCTCTAGTGAAATGTATCCTTGCCTCTGCTGGAATAGCTTGACAACAAGGGATCAAAGTGTCTGAGCTCTGGAGCACTGTATCATCCCACAGCAAAACCTGTGAGAAAAAACAGATGGTATCAGCCCCATGGCAAGGGAGAAATTGGGAGCATCAATTATTTAGAAAGCAGGAGTTTGGAGGACCCACAGAGGAAGGAGACCCGTGGACCAGACTGAATTGGACCAGTGGACCAGACTGAAATGGGACCAGAGCTGGCACCAGAAGACATCTCTAGCACAAGGCTTGAGTTGGAGCCTTTTTTTGCAGTGTCCAGTCTATTCCCCCACCATCTGCTGCTGCCATCAGGGCATCTGCCCCTCTCAGGAAGAATTAAAGCCCGTTGTAGAGGTGAGTCTGCCCCCCCCAGAGCTTGAGGAGACCCCTGGCAGCTTGGCTGGTGGATAAAAATACTCTGAGCTCTGGCTGGTGCAGCTTCCATCCCAGAGGCCCTTACAGGACACCCTTGCCTTACATGTGCTTCCTAAATTAGATCTCCTGAGACTGACGTTGGGTCTTTAAGAGGGAGGTGAGCTTGTTAGTAGCCAACGTTATCCATTAAACAGGAATCAGCAGCTTTTATTAGACTTTAAAGTGCTGTAAAAGCAAAAGAGGGAGGGTACAACATCATGAACCCTCTCACCACCCCAGTGGAGCCCCTTTGCCTGGCACAGAGGGGTTTTCAGTCAGGCATTCTTGCATGTTACTGTAATTGTTAAGTTCCCTAACGCTGCTAAGTTACAGCAAGCCCCAGACTAAACACGGGAGCCCTGTGAAGGTGCAAGAAGATAGAGACAAGGTTTGTAAAGGGGCAGTTCCGCAGAGGGCCCCTTCTTCTGGGGCCAAAGAGAAAGAAAAACCCAAGCTGGAAAGGACTGCCAAGCTCTCCACCCAGGAAAGTCAGGGTATGCAGGCTCCTTTCTTACCAAATCTCAGCTTTAGTTACACAATCCCTGTGTGTATGCTGCTGGCATACAAAAAAAAACCCCAAAACAATCCAGTTAAATCACATTATGACATAGCAGCAGAAAAGCACATGCACTGTCAGAGTGAGCCTAGTGATTCCCTTTATGCAGGTCCCTTCCACGACATGCTCAGGGATAATATTTACCTGTCAGAAAAGGATCTGGTGAAACTTTGGTCCACAGTTTCATTGACTGGTCTCGTAGCTGCGTACGCTCCTCATGTTCCTCTCCAGCATTGGAGACATGATAACTGAGCACACACCAACTGCCTCAGGTCGCTGCCTCCTGTTCCAAAAATTCAGCTTCTATAAAGAAATTAATAAAGTGGGGTATTTTGGTTACAGAGAAGACAACAGAAATAGAATCTGAACATAAATGATGGAGAAACATCTGTGAAAATTATGAGAGCTGCCAGGCAACAATAAAAAACTGCCCTTCCAAGGACATTTTTAAATCAGAATCCAAATTCAAAGATTTCTATTAAGAAGGTAAGAAAACAAACAAAAACTACACATAATGTTCAGATGACAAGAACCATCCTGCAAAAGCTTTCATGAATTTGCCATCACATTTTTGAAAGCATGTGGAATTTATGCCATTTAAAACTAATTTCAGAATGCAAACCTTGTGCTGCAAGCAATGGCTTTATTAAGATCCAAATCAACAAAAAGCTTAAAGATCTTTTTGAATATTAACTAGTTCAATTCCAGCATCCTGTGAGCTATTAGTTATAATCCTAAAGATATGGAAATTTAGCAGCAAAGCTGATGTCCTTCCTAAGGTCCTAAGGTTCTAAGGCCCTAATTGTTCCTGGCTTTGAAGTACTAAGCAACTCTGCCTCCCTGAAATAAGTAATATAAATAAATTTTTTTTTCCTCAAACAACAAACCCCACAAAATGCAAAGAAAATCAGGAGGTGGACGTTTGACCATATGTATAATCAAATTTTTGCCACTGCAAGACCTTGTAAACGTGCATTTCTAAGCTACACACGTAACTGCACCATTAGCTGCTCTAAACTGCACAGACTTCCCATCCCAGAGACCTGATTTCACTCCATACACCACGTTATTAACTCAAAGGCTGTTTGGCTTAATACAATGGCACCAGAAAAGCCCAGGTGCTGGGCCCAGCCAGTTTAGAGTCTCTTTTAGTGCTCCTTGGATCAGGGAATGGACACACAATGGCCGATTGTCAGCGTGAGGCCAAAGGGAGCTGACACTTTCCCAGAGAAAAATGCCTTTGCTGTGTGTTTGGAAGGTTACACAGCTGTAAGTCAGACACAGAAGGAGCTGAAACCCTGGAGGGATTATTGTCTCAAACACACATGTGCTGTGGAAGGAAGCTCTCCTGTGGACTGACAAACCATTAACTCCTGCTGGTGGGAGCCCGTTCCTGTGCCTGGAAGTTCTTTCCAGCCCCAAACTGCTGGTTGCTTGTCCTGCAGATAACTCTCCTCTCATCTCTGACCCAGTGATTTGGCCTGGCTTGTATTTATTTTCTCATTTTATAAGAAACAGGCTCTCTTTGAACTCGTTCTTGGTGGGAACGCCGGCATGGTGCGAGGCAGAGACCCGCGCTGTACAGTGTCGAATGCTCTGGCTGGAGAACTGGGAAGATGGCCGTCTTCCTGGGAAAAAAAATATCTCTGCTCTAACAAACACCCTCCCAATCGTGCCATCAGCTGGAGTGAGATGGAACTTCACTGCCTGAGATGAACTCCCAAACACTCTTTAAGGATGGCAAGCACTGCCCGGGTCCTGACAGAGCCCGGTGATTGCGCTGGGTCTCTCTGAAGGGCAGAAGGACATGTCAGGGTCCTCCAAAGGCTGGTGAAGATGCCAGGGAAGTCTGGAGGCTGGCAGGGCCCCTTGAGCACCCTGGAAAGGGCTGTGCTGGGGTGAGGGTGGTTGTGGGGCTCTGGTCTTCCTCTGCCTCCTCATCCTCACCAAGCCTAGGTCTGAAATGGCGACCCACCACCTCAGGCTTCCCACACAGAAATGGCCAGGACCGAGAGCTGTTGGTGGCCCTCACCTTCCCTTGCTTGGGGAAATAACGAGGAACTCAAGATGGGATCTGAGCAGAGGTGGGATGGGGCCTTTGAGCAACCTGGTCTGTTGGGGGTGTCCCTGCCCAGGACAGGAGGTGGCACTGGATGAACTTTAAGGTCCCTTCCAACCCAAACCAGTCTATGATCCTATGATACAGATGTCACCACAGGGCAAGAGACTGCATAGAACCATCCTAGACACCACAGGGGACAAAACCGGCTCCAATGCACAAAAAAAAAAGACCCCAGGAGGGGTTCTGAGGGAACAAGAAGAATCCCAAGGGAGCCACAGAGGTAAAACACTGCTGTGGTGCACAAGGAAGGACTCATCAGGCCTTGTGAGGGGAGCAGGGAGATCCTGAAGGGCCCAGATGGAAAAAAGGCTGCTCAGAGAAAAAAAACAAAAATCTGAGGAATCTGAGCGAGAGAGAGGAATTGGAAGAGGGCCACACCAGAGACTGCACTACCTGAGGGGGTGTGGGATACTGCGAGGCGACCTGGTTGCCGGTGGGGGGGGGGGGCAATGAAGCGCCCCGCCGGCTGCACTGCGCATGCGCGACCCCGCCAGCTCCGCTCCCGGCCCCGCCGGCCGCACTGCGCATGCGCCAAACGGGCAGCGCCGGCGCAGAGCCCGGGCGGCGCAGAGAACACCCTGCGTATACGGGGCGCTTACGCACCGCGCGCCAAGCGCGCCTCTCCCCCCGCCCGCCTTGAGCATCTGCCAACAGCGCGCCCTGGCGGCGCCGCAGGGACAAACCACCAGGGGGCAGCACCGCGACCCGCGTAGACCCCCGGGCTGGGCCGCGGCCTTTCCGCCCCTCACAGAGCCCCGCTGCTGATCCCCTCAGCCTGGGAACCCCTCCATAGTGATCTGGAGCTCCCCCAGCTTCTGTAACTCCCGCCTCAGCTCACGGCCACTGCCTCCCGCTCCCACATGGCCGCAGACCCCACACAGCTCAGCTGACACTCACCACTTCCTGGCTAATAGCCCCGCCCCCTCCGCCGCTCATTGGTTTGACGGAAAAGATCCTCACTTTCTATTGGCTATCTCTGCCGTCCGTCAATGAAGTGTGTCCTCGCCAAGAGGCCGCCCGCCCGCGGAGACCTGCCAGGAGGTTCCGGAGGCGAGGTTGGGACAGCAGAAGGTCGCTCAGATTCACAGAATCATTAGGGTTGGAAAAGACCCTTGGGATCATCGAGTCCAACCATCAACCCTACTCTACAAAGTTCTTCTCTACACCACATCCCCCATGCCCTGTTCCCAGGACAGTGTCCCCCCCGT
>BJBW01004562.1:4885-41635 GCA_004320125.1 Scolopax mira | reverse complement strand
GCCCCCCCCCCCCCCCCCACTGCAGTGGGGCACTGCAGAAGCACCCCACTCCTTCCTACTTCCATCCCAGTTCCCCCCAGTCCCTCCCTCCACAGTCCCCATACCTCTGTCCCCCTTGTCCCCGTTCCCCCAGACCATCGTCCCCTGTGCTGCCCACTGCGCGGTTGTAGGGAACAGTGCAGGTGGGCGCCACAAAAGCCACCACCCAAGGCCACTTCATGTCAGGGACACTCAGCAGAGCTGCCCAGTTCTGAGTGGGGCAAGCAGGCCAAGAGGGTTTCAACCCTCCCCACGCCACCACCTCACTTCCTTCATGGTCACCCACTCCTGTCTGGAGACACTGGGGCTGGAGGAGGTGATGGCACCGATCCCCTACTGTCCCCAGCTCTGCCAACGTCCCCCCCAGCCCCCTAGGCTCACCCTTGTCCCCCCACCAGTGATGAGACATCCTGTTGGCGTGAGTATAAATACTTTATTGCTGCTGTGCTGGGGGTTGAGGGGGAGTAGGGGGGCTGGCACAGACCCCCAGTGCAGGGTGGGTGTATGGGGGGGGGTGTGTACCAGTGACAGGGTGCTGCCCAGAGAAGCAAAGAGGCACAGAGGGTGCTGTCACAGGTCTGGCCCCCCAAGTGTGTCACGGATTGTGTCACTGAGCCGTGTGGCACGGCCGTACTGGCAGGGGCTCACCTGCCCTGCTCCTGCAGCCGCTGCATCTTCAGGATCTGGCACAGGATTCTCTGCACATCCTCATCCATGTGGCCCTGGGGTGGTGGGGACATTGGTGGGGACATCAGAGAGTTTCTGTGCATAGCCCAATCACCCCTGGAGTGGCAGATCCAGCCCCTTGCTGCTTCCCTTATGCATGCAGGCCCCAACGTGTGACTGGGTGGTACCCCAGTCCCCCACACCAGTGTCCCCAGTTCCCCCACAGCCACGTCCCCACCTCACCTGCACTGCGTAGAGCAGGTGGCTCCGGTACAGCGTCACCACCTTGCTGTGCCGCTTTTCCGTCTCCTGCAAGAGAGCAAGTGGATTGGGACCGGGGCTTTGTTGAAGCCCAGAACCCCCCATGTGATGGCCACAAACCCCAGGTACCCACCACCAGCTTCTCCTCCAGTGTACGGATCCTGGCCTGGAGTGCAGTGTTGGGGGGTGGCTGCGATGGCTCAGGGAGAACATTCAGGGCTTCCTTCAGCCTGAAGACCTCCTTGGAGAGTTCAGTGATCTGCAGAGCACACAGAGGTTACAGGGATCCCTCAGCCCCAACTCCCCTGGGGTCCACCCGTGGCTGTGACTGCTGCCATGTGCCTGTGGGCAAGCACGATGTATGTCCATGTCTGTGCAAGTGTGTGTATGCACATCTACATTCACATCTGGAGCACTGTGTCCAGTTCTGGGCTCCCTGGTTCCAGAAAGACAGGGAACTTCTGGAGAGGGAACAGCAGAGAGCTACAAAGATGATGAGGGGACTAGAACATCTCTCTGATGAGGAAAGGCTGAGGGAGTTCGGTCTTTTTAGTCTGAAGAAAAGAATACTGAGGGGGCGATCTGATCAACACCTATAAATTCTTAAAGGGCATCTCAGTGATGCCAAGGGACAGGACAAGAGGGAATGGGCATAAACTTGAACATGGGAAGTTCCACCTAAACATGAGGAGGAACTTCTTCACTTTGAGGGTAGCAGAGCTCTGGAACAGGCTGCCCAGAGAGGTGGTGGAGTCTCCATCTCTGGAGACATTCAAAACCCACCTGGACACGTTCCTGTGGGACCTGCTCTGGGTGAACCTGTTCTGGCAGGGGGTTGGACTAGATGATCTCCAGAGGTCCCTTCCAGCCACAACCATTCTGTGATGCTATGCACACATCTGTGTACATGTGTGTGTGCAAGTTTCCAAGAGCATCTAACCTGCGATCCAAACAGCTCGACCCAAACATCTCAACCCACCCAAGCAGCGCTGGGGCCACCATCTCCCCTCCCGGGAGTCTCTCACCACCTCCTGACCCCTCTTCCCCATCTTCTACCTTCCTGTCCCTCTCCCTGACCAGCCGGGCCGAGTCCTCGGCATGGCCATGGAGCTCCCGCAGCTGTCGCGCCTCATCCTGTGCCTCCGCCAGCTGCTTCTGTGTGGCGGCCAGCCGGTCCTCCGCCGCCTGCCGCTCGCTCTTCATGAAGAGGGCTTGCCGTTGCACCCGGAACACCTCTTCGCACGTCTTCTCGTGCCGCCGCGACAGCTCGCTCAGCCGCTGGGCCAGCGCAGCCGCCTCAGCCCGTAGCCCCTCCTGCGCCGCCTCGTGCTCTCCCCGTGGCACGGCCGCTGCCAGCTCAGCCTCCAGCCGGGCGGCCTTGCGTCCCTTGGCCTCCGCCACCGCCTCCAGCTGAGCTGCCTGCTCCCGCAGCGCCCGCGCCTGCTCCTCCAGCGCCGCCACGGCCCGGGTGTGTTCCTCCCGCGACACCCGGCCCTCCGCCTCTGCCTGCACCTGCCTCAGCCGCGCCAGCGTCTCCTCGTGCTCCCGCCTGCCCACTGGCTGGGCCGCCAGCTGCTCCCGCAGGTTGCCCAGCTCGGCCTCCCGGCGGCCCAGCGTCTCCCGCAGCTGCCCCAGCTGGGATGTCACCTCCTCCTGCTGCCGCACCAGCTCGGCCACCCGTCTCTCCAGCACCCCCCGCTCCGCCTCGGGGCCACTGGCCGCTCGCCAGTCCCGCGCCTTGGCCTCCAGCTCCCTCCGCAAGGCCTCCGCCTCTGCCTCCGCCCGGCCACAGCGCTCCAGCAAGGCCTCCTTCTCCCTCAACGCCTCGTCCAGGGAGGTCCCCAGGGAGGCCGTCGCCTCCATGGCCTCCACACGGGCCTGTAGCTCCTTCATCCGCTGGTCTCGCTCCTCCAGTGCTGCCTGCGCCTGCCGCAGGGCTGCCCGGGCCTCTGCCAGCTCAGCCCCGGTCTCCTGCTGGGCCGTGGAGGAAGAGGAGGAGGAGGCCTGAGTGCGTGGCACCCGCAGCTCACCCAGCGCTGCCTTGCACTCACTCCAGGTCCAGGCCAGCTCCTCGCCATGCCGCTGAGCCCCACTCCTCTCCACAGTTTGCCCCAGGGCTTGCTCCGAGGCACCGGTTGGCCTCTCCTGTTGCCCACCAGCCTCGTCCTTCGCACCCGTGCCCTGTGGTGGCTCCGAGCGCTGTGCCCGCAGCCGCTCCAGCTCGCGCTGCAGAGCGTTGTAGAGGCTGGCGGGCACGAAGTCCCCTGGGGTGGACACGTGGTTCTCGTCCCGCTCATAGTTCTCTAGCACCTGGGGAGGGGATGGTGAGGCCAGCAGGGGACAGAGGCAGGGAGGGACAGACGGACAGACTGGGACTTGCCTGTATTTTCTCCCTCAGCTCCTTGTTCTGCATGGTGAGGGACTGTACTTGCCCCTGCAGCGTGGCCAGCAGCTCTTCAGCCGAGGGGCTCAGCATCTTCTTGGAGAGCAGCAGCTCTGCCCCTGTGGGGTACAGAGACACTCAGCGCCATGGCCCTCTATTTCCCTGCTCCCTGACGTGGGGTGCCACCTCCTCAATGGCTCCCCAGCCCCACAGGGGACCTTGGGCCCTACCTGGGAACTCAAGTGGGTCTCCCTCCTCATCTTGCAGTGTCTCGATGTCATAGCTCGTGTCCTCCTTCTCGTTCTGGGGGTATAGAATGGTGGGGTCAGTCCCCATGCACCCCAGCCCCTGGCACTGCCATCTGCCACCTGCACCTACCTCCAGTGAGGACAAGCGGCTCCGCAGAGCCTCCACCTCCTTGACCAGCCGCTCCTTCTCACCATCCCGTGCTGCCAGACGTTCTTCCAGCTCCTGGATCTGTGGGGCAGGATGTGGGCATGGAGTCCCCTTTGCTACCACCAGAGTCCTGATGGCATCCCCAGCACCAAGATCCCTCAGAAAGCTGAGGCCACCCATGACCTCTTTGCCAGCCTCACCTGCTTCTCCATGGAGCGCAGTGAGCCCTCCTCCAGCTCTGACCGCTAGCAAGACACGGAGAGAAAACAGGGAGGGATAAACGCTATTCCCTCCACTCCCAAGGGACATGGTGGCATCTCCCCCATGTCCCTCTGGCTCACTGGTACCTCCCGTCTCTGCTTCTCCTGCTGCTCCAAGCCCCGGATCTTCTGCAAGAACTGGGCTCGCTCCTGCCGCAGCCGCACAATCTCCTCGTAGGCATCCCGGTCCTCCTGCGGACGAGTGGCCACCAAAGCTCAGCGCCGGGCACCACTGGCCCCCTCCCCACTGCCAGCCCCCTCCTGCCCATCCTCAGCAGGGGGGGCTGTGACAGGCTCAGTGGTGGCTCTCTGGGGGTGTGCAGGGCACTTTTTGACACCAGAGAGGGAAAGAAAACTCCAACAGGGCATGGACACTCTCCCCTAAGGACTCCCCTAAGGACTCGGGCAAGGGGTGCTTTGGCCCCACAGGTGGAGAGAAAGGGGATGATTGCCCTGATGACAGCAGGGGCTCAGGGTTGGGGTGCTGCAGGCACCCCACAAGTGTGGATAAAGCTGCTGTTGCAGGTCAGGCCAGCCCCTGAGCATCACCTCCACCACAGGGGTGGACAAAGCTGTGGAGCTAAGGGGGTCCCCTCTCTCACCTGGCTGGAGGTCCCCTGGGGTGGCAAAGGGGCCTTCCTCTTCCTCTGAGTGCTGTCCTTCTCCCTGATGGACGACTGGCTGGGTGACGATGTCTTTGGAGACACCAGGGCAGAGGGGACATCACTTCTAATGGCTCCCTCCTTCCTGAGCCATTGCCACCTTGGGAAGCCCTAGGGCTCCTGGGGACCCCTACTCAGAGGCTGGGACCAACCCTGATGAGGGGTGGGCAGCCCAGCAGGTCCTTACCTGGGACATCTGTTCAGTTATCTCCTCTTCTGTGGGGCAGAGCGGGAGGAAAGAGAAAATGGGGAGATTTAGGGGATCATAGGGGTGGGGGCAGCAGGCAGAGCCCACGTGTGTACGAGGGCACCTCTGAATGTGCTCATGCCGGGGGGAGCACTTAGGGGGGCACACACACTTGTGTGCAGGGGGTGGAGAAGTGTGCACACACGGGGCACACACACAAATATGGGGATATACATGAGTGTGTAATTGCAGGGGTGCACACACATGGAGACACACATGCAGCCACACATACAAACACACTGGCTGATACACAAGTGTGAACATGTGTGTGCAAGCATGTGCGAGACACCATGACCTGCTGGATGAGGCTCAGCACCACCTCCCAGCCCTTGGCTGGTGACAGCTTGGGTGAAGACAACCCCAGTGTGTGGAAAAAAGGGACGCGTGCCCCCCAAGCCTTGCTCAACCTCTTCCACCCATGGGTTGGACATCCCTGCCCCAAAGCAGGAGGTAAAAACACCCCCCTGGGTCCATGCCCCGTGGACGAGGAGCACCACGGTGGCACAGCTGCCTTACCGCTGGCCCAGGACCGGCGCTGAGCAGCCTCTTGCAGGAAGTGCTGGATGAGAGCGTTGCCGGTGGCCAGGCTGTAGTGCGCGGCATCGTGACCTGTGGAGTCCACCAGAGCCACCCGGGCACCAGCATTGACCAGCACCTCCACCGTCTCCACGCTGCCATTCTCACAGGCCAGCATCAAGGCTGTCCTGAGCAGAGGAGTGAGCAGAGAGGTGAGGGGGGACATTCCCTCCATCTCCCTGTCCACCCTGTCCCCACCAGTGAGGACTCACCTCCCCTGCAGGTCCCGGCTGTTGACAGCCGCCCCGCGGTGCAGCAGGTACCGGCATAGCTCTGAGTGGCTCATCTTGGCAGCAAGGATCAGCGGCGTGGAACCATCCTGGGCAAGGTCAGGTTGGGTGAGGTTGTGCCGACGAGGCTCACATCCCCCCGTGGGACACCCCACTCCCATCATCTCCCAGATTTCTACATCCCACTTCATGGTGTGTTTTCACCCCAGGAGCCCCAGGCGCTGAGTTCCATCCCAGAAGCTGCTGCATTTCAGAGGCAGCCCCAGTCTGGCTGCTCTGCACAGCATTGTTCTGGTTGGAAGGGACCTTAAAGATCACCCAGTGCCACCCCCTGCCCTGGGCAGGGACACCTCCCACCACATCACCTTGCTCCAAGTCCCCTCCAACCTGCCCTTGAACCCCTCCAGGGATGGGGCAGCCACAGCTTCTCTGCCCAACCTGGGCCAGGCTCTCACCACCCTCACACCAAACAAGTTCTTCCTAATTAGATAATCTAAATCTCTCCTCTTTCAGTTTAAAACCCTTCCCCCTTGTCCTATGGCTCCCCTGCCTGGTCAAGAGTCCCTCCCCATCTCTCCTGTAGGCCCCCTTCAGGATCTCAACCTTGTCCTTGCTGTTCAAGGGAGCCTTGAAATCACAGAGGATCTCGGAGCAGGAGATGCAGCCGCTGACCGCTGGGGAGAAGGACAGAGGCTGAGCACTGTGCCTCCCACGGGGACACAAGTAGGACAGGGCTGGCATTGTCCCCACTCACCTGCGTGGTGCAAAGCGGTTTGGCCGCTGCCGTCAGCCACGTCCACAGGGCAGGAGGCCTGAAGGAGAGAACCTGGATTAGAGAAGATCAGGGGACAGAGAGCCATGGCTCCTTGGCATGGTGGAGAGCCCAGCAGATGCTGGGCAGCACCACAGAGTGCCAGGCAGAGCCAGGAACCACCATGTCAACCACCACCACGGTGAGGGAAGGGAGTTGAAGGATGGAGAGGACACCTCGCTGGCGCAGCACCCTCCCTCCCTTGCAGCACCGTGCTCCCAGCCCTGGGTACCTGCAGCAGTTTGCTGACACACTGCGGGTGGCCATGCTTGGACGCCAGGTGCAGGGCTGTGAAACCTGAGGGACAGGGACAGACAGATGGGTCAGAGAACAGACAATGGGTCTGTGGTAGAGGGGACTGGCTGTGTGACAGACAGACAGATGGGCACACAGCAGGATGGGAACAACCAAGGAGCACCGGTGGCCCTGGCTGGTCCACGGCAATAGCTGGGGACACGTGGTGGCCATGCTCTCACCTGAGCTGTCCTTGGTCATGGCATCCACGCCATGAGCCAGCATGGCCTCCAGGCAGTCCACGTTCCCCCGCATGGCGGCCAGGTGGAACCTGCAGCAAGACCAGGGGCTGTCAGACTCATGTCCCCAGCCTTGTCCCCAGCCCCGTGTCCCTGGTGTCCTGGGTCAGCTCTTACGCAGATTTGCCTTCCGAGTCCAGCTTGGTGGCCACCAGGCCCTTGTGGACAAGCAGAGATGTCACCCTCCCAGCATCATTGTAGTCCACAGCTTGCAGGAGCTTCTCATCATTCTTGGTCCAGTCCTGGCTCTGCAATGAAGCCCAGAGGCAGCTGTGATGGGTGGGCTGTCCCCAGGGATGGGCAGGGTGCTGGGTGCCTGTCCTCATCCCCACCCCTGCCCTCTTCCACCCATCCTGTCCCTTGGGGTGGCCACCTCTGGGCCAACCACTTTCCTGGGGGCTGTGATGCCTGGCCCCCAGGTATGGGAGGTTTCATCAGGACAGATGACTGGGGTGAGGATCCCCTTTACCCCCCTCATCCCAGTTTGCAGGGGATTTACAGAGCTTCCCCAGTTTACTTATGAATTTCTAGGATTTGGGAGCAAGCTGACACTGCCTGGCCCCCCGGCCATCCCAGTGACCCCAACGCTAAACACAGTCATCACCCATGAGGGTCCTGAGCCCCATCCCTGCCCAGAGCTCCACACCAAGCCCGTTCCCAGCCCTGCTTTGCTCCCCACCAAGGAAGGGGTGCAGTCGGGTGAGCACAGTTGGCAACGAGAACAGGTCCCCTGGGATGGCTCCAGCCTCCCTGGGATCTATGGGGCTGTCCTGCTTTGATCCCCTATGCAGGGCTGGGGCTGGATGGGGAGGGGGGGAGTTGCTGACCCCAGGATTGGCACAGGAAGCCCTGGGTTCATCTCACAGCCCGTGAGGACAAACCGGAGCTCGCTGCGGCCGCAGCAGCAGGAAATGGATGTCACCTTTCAGGAGCTGCTGGCATCCTGCCCCTCGCTAGCCTGGTGCCCAGTGCCAGGCACAAGGACCTGTGCCACTGTGCCAGCCTGGTGGCCCTGCAAGTCCCTCCAGCCCTACAGGGCCGGGAGGGGCAGAGAATAAACCAGTCTCCCGGAGTTACTGGGCAAACTGGGAGGGTGGTGCCTGTTCCCCCCCACACACACACCCCTGTCACGCAAGGACAAAGCAGGTTGGAGAGAACGCAGCCGAGCCCCGGGGACAGGGATGGGGATGTAGGGGGCCCCGGTGGAGAGGGGGTGACACAGCTTACCCCAGAGGATGGGACCCAAGGGGACTGGAGATGGAGGAGAGGGACGTACCGCGAAGGAGGCAGCAGCACAGAGGCAGATCTGCTTCATGGTGTTCAGGAGGAGGCAGCGGGCAGCCATGCACCCCTTGCCCCCCACCTGTGTGAGGGCAGGCTGGGGCTCCAGAGCGTGGACCCCAAACCCCGGCTCGGTCCAACATCGCTGCCCGGGCAGGGGCTGGCTCCTGCCGCAGTGGAAGCCAGGATCCGCCTCCCCCCGTCCCTCCGTCCCTCCTTCTTTCCCTCCTTCCTTCCCTCCCTCCTCAGCATGCAGAGATCCAGGCATCCCCGCATCCCTCCCGCGGAGCAGGGACCAAGGAACCAGTCAGGGACCAGTACACATTCTGGTCCCAGTTAAAGCGGGAGGGGTTGGGTGAGGCAGCAATGCACCCTCAAAAAAAGGGGATGAGCATCCTCCTGCCACCCAGATGCTGCTCCCCGAGGAGGGGGACGTGGGACCCCCCTGCCCTGGGTGGCACAGACTTACCTCCCACCCCAGCCCTGGGACCAAGGCAGGGGCAGGACCTGCACCTCAGGGGCTCAGCAAACTCCCCTTAAGGAGGGGGACCCCAAAATGCAAAGGGTCCTTGGAAGAGCCACAGGAGCCTCTCACCCCTCCCCACTCCCAGAAGTATCCAGGGCAGTGTGGGGAAACTGAGGCACAGACCACCCTGAGCAGGCCAAGCCTGCAGATTCCACGTGGGAGGGGGGGTTCAACCTGTGTCCGTGTGTCCCCAAAGATTGCCGTGGACACTGGGGACAGCACTGTCACCCCCTGCCCGGTGTGGAGGGTGGCGAGAGCCTGCGGCACCATGCCAGGTGGGTGCTGAATAATTGAGGAGCATTGACATGCTGGATCCACTGGCCGCGGCAGCCAGAAAGCGGGCAGCCATCCCCAGGGAGGGGACAAGGAAGGGATCTGGGACCCGCTTCCCTCTCCCTGTTGCTGCCTTTTTTCCTGTGCTCTGCCCCACTCCCAATGATGGCACCTTTGGGTGCATTGGGAGCTCGATCCCACCAGCCAGGGTGGCAGCGTTGACCTCCATAAGGCTGCTGTCCCCATGGTGAGAAGCTACCCCGTGTCCCAGGGCAGGTTGCCATGTCCCTGTGACACTGGGGACATCCTGGGGAAGAATCCCACGTCCTCAGGTCCCTGTGAAATTTGGGGCAGCCCAGGGCAGGTCCCTGTGGACATCCCAGGGGAGGTTTCTCTGTCCCCGTGAAACTTGGGTCACCCCAGGGCAAGTCCCCATGGACATCCCAGGGCAGGTCCCCATGTCCCTGGGAACCGTACTCACGTCTGCCTTCTTGAACTTGGCCCTCAGGCTCTTCATGGCGGCTCCAGCCTCAGCCCTGTGGCACCTGGGCAGGGGATGGCTGTGCTCAAGGGTCTCTCCCCCACCGATACCAGCTCAGCGGCCCCCCCAGACCCACTGCTCCTGGAGTCCTGTCCTCGCTGGCCGCGTGTCCCCACCGCAGAGCCCAGAGAGGGGGACACCAGACGCCAGGGAGTTGGGTTACGGCCGGCTGCGGTTACAGCTGGCAGTGCCAGGCGACTGCGAGGGGGGGGCCTGGGGGGACCAACCCCATCTGGTGAGGGGGTCAGCCTGCACCTCTGAAATACCCGGGGGCAGGGAGGTGAAGGGACATGGCAGGGTAGGGACAGAGAGGCAGCTGGGGGGGGTCTGGGAGCAGCAAGGTTGGGCTCCATGGCCCTCTCGGGAGTGTGGGGCCACAGGTTGTGTGGAACATGGATGGGCTCTCACTGGTCACCACCCCCTGCCCTTAATGGCACCCCATACCCTTGATGGCACCCCATACCCTTGATGGCACCTCCTGCCTTTCCCTGGCACTCCCTGCTCTCAGTGGCACCCCCGGCCCTTCCATGGTACTCCCAGCTCTTGCTGACACCCCCTGCCCTTCCATGGTACCCCCATTCCTTGCCAGCACCTCCTGCCCTTGATGACACCCCCTGCCCTTCCATGGTACCCCCAGCCCTTGCTGAGACTCCTTGTTCTTCCCTGGCACCTCCAGCCCTTGCCAGCACCTCCTGACCTTCCCTGACACCCTCAGCCCTCCCCTGGTGCCCCCTGCCCTTGCCAGTACCTTTGTCCTTCCATGTCACCCCCAGCCCTTGCTGAGACCCCTTGCCAAGACCCCTTGCCCTTCGCTAGCACTCCCAGCCCTTGCCAGCACCCCCTGCCCTTCCCTAGCAGCCTATGCCCTTGGTGGCACCCTCTGCCCTTTCTGACACCCCCTGCCCTTCCCTGGCAACCCCTGCCCTTGCCAATACCCTTGTGCTTCCATGTCACCTGCAGTTCTTGCCAACACCACCTGCCCTTCGCTGGCACCCCTAGCCCTTCCTTGGCACACCAGGCCTTTCCTAGCATCCCTAGCCCTTTTGTGGTACCCCTTGCACTCCCCTGGCATCCCCAGCCCTCCCCTGGCATCCCCAGCCCTTGCCAGTACCCTTGTCCTTCTGTATTACCCCTAGTCCTTGCCAATACCTCCCACCCTTCACCGGCACCCCCAGCCCTTCCCTGACTCCCTCAGCCCTTCCTTGGCACGGCAGCCCTTTCCTGGCACCCCCAACCCTTCTATTGCACCCCCTGACACCCCAACTCTCGATCACAGCCCTAAGCCGGGGGGGGGGAGTAGCGGGTTATGAACAACCGCCCCGCCCCGACCCCTCCTCGCCCGGCACAAAGATGGCGGCGGCGGCACCGCCCTGCCCCGGGCCGCGCCCGCCCCTGCGCCCCGCCCACCGCGGCCTCCCCCGTGCGCTTCCGCCCGCCCGCGGGGCCGGCAACAATGCGCGCTCCGGCGGCCGGGGCGGGCCATGGCGGTGAATTACGCGGCTGGGCTCTCGCCCTACTCGGACAAGGGCAAGTGCGGCCTCCCCGAGGTGAGCGCAGCGCGGCGGGGTCCCGGCCCCAGGCGGGGCCTGCGGCGGCCTGGCGGCTTCTCGTGGCAACCGGGCCCCCGGCCCCGCGGGTGGCTCCCGTGGGGAACCCGGCACCACCGACCCTTTGTGTACCCCAGCCCCATGGCTCCCTCCCTGCCTCCCCAGCCCTGCTCCGTGGCTCCTCCATGGCCCGCCCAGCCCTATGGCTCCTCCATGGCCTGCCAGCGCCATGGTTCCTCCAGGCTCGCCCCATAGCTCCCTCCCTGTGGCCCCAACCCAGCCCCATGGCTCCCTCCTTGTCCTCCCCAGTCCAGCCCCGTGGCTCTTTCCATGTCCCTCCAGCCCAGACCCGCAGCTGCTTCGTTGTCCTTCCTAACCCCATGGCTCCCTCCATGCCCCCCCATCCCAGCCCCATGGCTCCCTCTAGGCCCACCCCATGATTCCCTCCATGTCCCCCCTTCCCCCATGGTTCCTTCCAGGCTCACCCCAATGCTCCTTCCCCTCCATGTCCCCCCATCCCAGCCCCATGGCTTCCCTCTGTCCACCCCATCCCTGTGGCTCCCTCCATGTCCCCCCATGCCCATGGCTCTCTCCTTGTCACCCCATCCCCATGGCTTCCTCCCTATCCCCCCAGGCCCACCCCATGGCTCCTTCCATGTTACTGACCTGGCTCAGCACTATCTCACTATTTTGTGCCCCCCAACAGCGTATGGGGACCCTTTGATCCCCACCAGGGACCCTCAGGGGTTGGTGTGAGAGGCCTGTCCCGGGCAATGGCAGGGGGTGATCCCAGCCCCATGCCCCCCAGCAGTACTTGGGAAGCTTAAAACAGGTTTTGGGGTGAGGGGGACAGGGTCACACTCAGGGATCTGTCCTCAGGAGCCTGGGCTGGAGAAGCATCTCGCAGAAATGAAACCCTGTGCCCCTGCCAGAAAGCCAGGTGGACGTGTGGTCCCATCCAGCCACAGTGTCCCCACCTCCATGGCGTCCCTCGCAGCTCGCCGTCCCTCAGCCCTGTCCCATCCGTGGAGCCGGTGGCTGTGCTGGTGACAGCTGGAGTTGGGCACACGTGGGGTGGCACCGGGTTCGCTCCTGTCCTGCCGCTGCAGGGAAATGCCCTGGAGCCCAGCCACTTCTCAGGGTATCAGCTGCCTGTCAGCGAGAGCAATAAATACCCTTGTCTGCATTCAGTGTTTTTAGCCCTTACATTGCCTGGAGATGGTTTATGTAACGCAGTTTCTCTCTGATTAAATGCTTTTGTTATCAAGGAATGACAAATCGTCTTTTCTTTGCTGGATAAGAAAGATTTGTCTTTCGGTGCTGGGAGGTGTGTAGGATCCGTCCCTGCACCTCTCCATCCCCGTGGTGGTTTGTCTCTTCTGCTCAGATTTTTGACCCACCGGAGGAAGTGGAGAGGAAGGTGCGGGAGCTGGCAGACTTGATCAGGAGTTCCTCCAATGTGGTGTTTCACACGGGGGCTGGAATCAGCACCTCCTCGGGGATTCCTGACTTCAGGTAAGGGTGGTGGGCAGCAGGTGAGGGGTTGGGACCTCCTTCCAGTCCATCTCACATCTCCTAAAGCTGTGAATTGTGCTTCCTGCTACCTCAGCCAGACATACTCCATCCCTCCTCCTCCTCCTCTCTGGTCCTGGCTCCAGCTAAAAATACCCTCTCCTTCCTGCACACTCCTTTGACGTTAAGCCATACCCACAGAAGCATCAATGACAAAAATCCTTGGTGATCCACAACCTTCATCCACCATCGATAGGGCTTGTGATGTGTTTACAACTGTCTTTTTAGAGCCTGAGCTTTCAGTTCTCTCTCTTTCTGTCCCCAATGCTGCAGGGGACCCAATGGCGTTTGGACTATGGAAGAGAAGGGGCTCTCCCCAAAATTCGACACTACCTTTGAGAATGCCAGGCCCTCCAAGACTCACATGGCACTGCTGGGGCTGCAGAGAGTTGGTATCCTGAAATTCCTGGTCAGCCAGAATGTGGATGGCCTTCACGTGCGCTCAGGATTCCCACGGTACTGCCTCTCCCACCCTGTCCCCAAGTCCCTTGTGCCTGTCCCTGCTGCTGCCACCTGGCTGGTCTTGCTGCCTGATGGCCCCACGTGCAAGTGTTTGGTGCTGGGGCTTGATTTCCAAGGCTGGTGTTGGGAGCGGAAACTGGGATATGCTGGTGTGGGAAAGGGAAACTAAACCAGTTAGAATTTAGAGCAGAGAGGTTATGGTAATAATTCTGAGGGTGAGGAAATGGAAGTCAGCTTCAATGCTTTCTAGAAGTGTCCCCAGAAGCAATTTGTTCACAAGTAGAACAAAGAGGTCATGGTGTTGAGCCGTCACATGTTCCCTCCCATTGCTGTGAGCAGCCTGGCTGCGCGGTTGCCCAGGGTCTTGTGGCCCAGGGAGTGAAACGTTGGCTTCAAATAGGTCACCTGCTTCTGGGAACTCTGCTCAGAGAACCACATTTTCCCTTCAGCTGCCTCTGTACCCCTCCAGAGGGGTGAAGGAACAGGAGGGAGGATGAGATCAACCAAAACTGCTTCTGCTACTTGCAGAGGTGCCTGTCGACCAGTTTGACCAGGGTTGTGTCTCAGAGCACTGGATCTTGTGCTATTTTAGTTGGCTTAAATTGAATTTCTTGAGAGAAAATAAAGGCAGTGCTGTCCCAATGATGAAAGCATGAGGCCCAAAATGCCTTAAAAAGTACTTTGCCTCTCAATAAATGTACAAAAAATGTGCAAGGGTAGGAAGAGGGAGAGAGAGTTATAGAATCATAGAATGGTTTGGGTTGGAAGGGACCTTAAAGATTTTCTAGTTCCAACCCCCTGCCCTGGGCAGGGACACCTTCCACTAGAGCAGGTTGCTCAAAATCCCATCCTTCAGATATTGAAAGGCCGCTCTAAGTTCTCCCCACAGCCTTCTCTTCTCCAGACTGAACAATCCCAGTTCTCTCAGCCTGTAGAAAATCATAGAATTGTCCAGGTTGGAAGGGACCTCTAAGATCATCTAGTCCAACCAGGACCTAAGTCTGATAAAACCCATTCCTAAACCATGTCTCTAAGCACTATGTCAACCCCCATCTTTTAAATAACCTCCTTTAAATGCCTCGACCACTTCCCTGGGCAGCCCATTCCAAGGCTTAATAACCCTTTCAGTGTCAAAATTTTTCCCAGTCTCCAATCTGAACCTCCCCTGGCACAACTTGAGCCATTTGCTCATGTCCCATCACCTGTGACTTGGGAGAAGAGACCAACCCCCCCTGGCTACATCCTCCTTTCAGGCAGTTGCAGAGAGCGAGGTCTCCCCTCAGCCTCCTCTTCTCTAGACTGAACACCCCCAGCTCCCTCAGCCTCTCCTCATAAGGCTGATTCTCCAGACTCCTCACCCTTGTTGACCCCTCACCACCGTTGGGGCTGGTCTGACCTTACTGGCTGTGGTCCCTGAGCTCCTCGCCTGCCATGATGAGGTCAGGGATCCTGCAGCACCACGTTGCCTCCATGGGGAGCTGCGACGTGCAAGAGCTGAGGGTACGTGCTCTCCACTCCCTGCGTGGGTGGGGACTGAAGTGCATTTAGGAGCGTGGTGGCCATTTCAAAGATGTCCTCAAAGGACCCTGCCTTTCCATTAGCACTTGCCGCAACAGGCTCTTTTCCCTTTGAGAAACTTCAGCCTGTTATAAAACCCATTTCCAGCACTTAAGACCAGTGAGCGATTGTCTCGTGAAGCAGGCTGCCTGAAAAAGAAGGAGAAGAGCAGCTGAATTCAAGTAAGAAAATAAAATTAAGGGAATTGGGATGAGAACGAGGAGCATGAATGGGACCTCAGAGAAGATGCGTCTCACAAATGTCTTCACCCATCACAGGCTGAGCGTTGAGCTGCCTCCAGGGGGTATTTCCTATTATGAAAAGGCCTCGAGTCCTGGTTCCTGCTCCTGGTGCCACATTTGCCTTTTGAAATTAAACAACCATGGGGGGAAAAATGAATAGGAAATAATGACCAGAACTCAGCTGTGCTCCCTGCAGCCTGGTGCTACTGGCTCCCATGTGGGTTTAGCACAGCTCTTCCTCCCAAGCAAAGCATGTGCTTAAGTAAGCACTGCTGAACTGGGGCCAAAACGGGGGGAAATCAAGTCAGTCCTGTCTCCATCTGCCCTGGAGGAGGTTCCCAGTCGCTGTGGGACTCGGGGGGGGAGAGCGTGGCCTTGTTTTCTTCTGGCTTCTGTGCTTTGAGGTTGGCGCTGAGCTTGGGGTGGGGGTGGAGGGGTGTAGTTTTAGTCAAAACAAGTGGCAAAAAATCCTGCAAGGACAGAAAGAAACACCGAGGGCTGAGAAAAGCAAAGCTCCCAGTTACCGCTGGGCATGGAGATTTGAGGCTGGGTGAGAACAGGGGTTAGAATTGGTGCTGAGGATGGAAACATTGAAAAATTAAAAAGCTAGGATGTTCTGTCCCTTCCCCTTGATCATAACATAGAATCATAGGATGGTTTGGGTTGGAAGGGACCTTAGAGATCATTTAGTTCCAACGTCCCAGCCCTGGGCAGGGACACCTCCCACTGGTCCCGATTGTGCTGGCTGTAGTGAGGGAGATGAAATCCTGGCACAGGATCTGAACGTGCCCTCAGGGTCTCCCCTGCCCCACGGGAGAGGACAGCTCTGCCCAAACTCCCTTTGAACAGTTTTTCTTGCCTTAAATGAACAAAGCGATGCTCAACGTGCTGTAGTTTTGCCAGTGCCTCCTCGGCCTCCGTGTGATGGCCACGCTCGGCACAGGGAAGCCACCACACTCAGTGGTTGGACCAACAGTCTTTTCTGCTGGACCACCTGCCCCCCTGCAGCAAGGCCAGGCTGTTTTGTGGCACCCAGTGTCACCAGAGCCTGCATGGCACTGGTGCCTTGCTCTGATGCAGCCACGTTTGTCTATACCTAATATAATTCCCCCTGTCCCCAGGCCATGGCAGAGGGTCCCTGTCACCTCACATCACCTGGCAGCTCTGATGTGGCAGAGCTGGAAAGCGGGGAAGCCCTTGAGATGCAGGACTCTTGGTGGGGCGGGGTGGGGGTGGAGGCTGGAAGGGGCATTTAGGCAGGTGGCCCAGTTGCCCCAGGGCTCTTCCTGCTTCCCCAGTTCACCTCTGCCATTTTCTCTCGCAGGGACAAGTTGGCTGAGCTCCACGGGAACATGTTTGTGGAAGAGTGCGTGAAATGTGGCAAGTACGTGAGCTCTGAGCAGGGGGGGGGACTTTATTGCCATCCCCAGGGAGCCATGGAGGGGCCTGCACATACCTGGGGGGGGGGCTTTCTGCCTGGCAGGTCTGTAGCGCAGTCTGTGCAGGGTGACAGACCTGTTCTTCTGAATCCTAAACCCTATGAAATGGTGGGAAAGGAATCTTCTGGGAATTCTGCGTTGCCTGGGAGGCCCTCGCTTAATTCTGCTCCTCCTGGCAAGGCGGATGTGCCAGCAGGGCTGCCTGCAGCAGGGGCTGTGCCTGCCAGCTGGGGAGAGGAAGGGGAGAGGAAGAGGAGGGGAGGGGGCAATGAGCTGGGTTTTTTACTGCTTGTGGCTTTGAGCCACCCCCTGCTTCCCCCAGTGCCTGTGGGGGGTGGTGTGCCCTATTGGGGAGGGGGAAAATGTCACAGCAGGTGCCACCTCTCTGCCTGTTTGGGCCCTGAATGGCATCCTCTCTCCCGCAGGCAGTACGTGCGGGACACAGTGGTGGGCAGCATGGGGCTGAAGCTGACGGGCAGGCTGTGCAACGTCACCAAAGCCCGGGGGCTGCGGGCCTGCAGGTATGTCTGCTGGGAGGCTGGATGGGGGGCTCCTGAGGGGACACGGGGTGACAGGGAGTGGCTCTGGTGCACAGATTTGGCTTTTGCAGGGCTGAGCCCACAGTCCCTCCGGCTCGAGTGAAGAAGCAGAGGGTGTAGGGGAGATCTCCAGAAGCCCAGATAGGAACCCAGCACTTCTCCAAGGAGTCCCAGCCATGCAGCCTCTTCTGAGCATGCCCTGGTGCTGGGGAATGGCATGCTGTGGGATGGCAGCTCCAGAGAGCCCCTTGCCCTCCAGCAGGGTACCCCCACCACGCTGCCTCACAGCTGCTCACCTTTGGGAGGGAAGCACAGCAGTTCCAGCTCTACAGCTGGAGGTACCCTGAGGTGATCTGGCATCCAGACACACTCAGAACCACAGAATCTTCTCGGTTGGAAGGGACCTTTGAGATCATCAAATCCAACCACAAAACCAAACCAAAACAAAAGAAACCAAAAAACCCCACACAAATTAACAATCTTGGGCACTAGAGCATGCCCTGAAGTGCGATGTCTACATGTTTCTTAAATACCTCCAGGGCTGGTGACTCCACCTGGGCAGGCTGTTCCAGTGCCTGACCACTCTCTCAGGAAAGTCATTCTTCCTCATGTCTAATCTAAACCTCCCCTGCTGCAACTTCAGACCATTTCCTCTGGTTCTGTCATCATTCCCTTGGGAGAAGAAGCCAACCCCCACCTCTCTACACCCTCCTTTCAGGGAGTCGTAGAGGACAATGAGGTCTTCCCTCAGCCTTCTCTTTTCCAAACTAAACATGCCCCGTTCCCTCAGCCTCTCCTCATAGGACTTGTTCTCCAGACCCCTCACCAGCTTGGTGGCTCTCCTCTGGACATGCTCCAGCACTTCAATGTCCTTCTTGTAGTGAGGGGCCCAGAACTGAACACAGCACTCGAGGTGATTCCTCACCAGTGCCCAGTCCAGGGGCACCATCACTGCCCTACTCCTGCTGGCCACACTGTTCCTGATAGAAGCCAGGATGCTGTTGGCCACCCACCTGAGCCTCCCTTCACCTGCTGGTGGCTTGCCTGGGCGCTCTCTGTCCCTTTGCAGTGCTGGGGTGGGATCTGGGTCAGTGTCCCCTCTCTGGGGACAGCTCTGCTGCCTGTTCCTGCCTGGCAGGAGAACCCATGGACCCTGTGTATGTTTTCTAGAGGGAAGTTAAGAGACACCATTCTGGACTGGGAAGATTCCCTGCCCGACCGTGACCTGACGCTGGCGGATGAAGCCTGCAGGTACCACGCTTGGGCTCCTCATGCCATGGTGGCTGGTGACATCTGTGGCTTTTGGTGCCCCAAGGAGCTCCCTGTCCTCTGCCTGCACCATGGTGGCCCTTGGGGTGACCCTGCCTGGCTCCTGTTGGTCACATTTTGTGCCTCACAGCCCTGAGGCTGAACCCACAGCATGGCAGCACCCAACCCTCTCCCAAAGTGGCCGAGAGAAACCAGTGCAAATTCTGGCCATAGCTGGAAGCAAATTCCCAGCTGGGAGGGTCCACACTGGAGCAGGGTGGGAGAAACAGCCTGCAAAAAGCCTTTTTCTCTACCCTGGATGGTTTGTCTTCTCCCCACAGGAAAGCTGATCTCTCCATCACCCTGGGGACCTCTCTGCAGATCAAACCCAGCGGCAACCTCCCGCTGATCACCAAGAAGAGAGGAGGGAAGCTGGTCATAGTCAACCTACAAGCAACCAAACACGTGAGTGAGAACATCCTCACTGCTCTGCCCTCAGAGCACTTCCCTCCACACTGCTCCTTTCCCCTCGGTCACGTATTTTGGCCCAATTGCAGGTTTGTCTCCGTGGATTGTCCCCTCCCAGGTGGCCAGGCAGGAGGGTGCTTAAGAAGCAAACAGGCTGGGCTTCCCTTGTTGGAGGGTTTAAACCTTCTACTCCCCATAAACACCTAAAAGTGGAATGCAAATCTTAAGAGTTTAGTAAAAACTTGGCCCAAACATGATGTGTCCTCTGGGGAGTTCCAGTTTGAGGAAGTAACTGCACAAATAACCTGTGCCACGGGGCAGAGGAGGTCACCTCATTCCAAGTCTTTGGTTCAGGGATGTCATTAGAGCTCCCTTATACCTGCCCAACGTCCTGGGCTTGCTGACCTCCCTCTGCACCCATGTCCCTGTCTCTGGGCTGTGTTTGAAGGTGGGGAACGTGTTCCCATACGCTGATAGAGCCCTGCTGGCCCTCGGGGTGGCTGGGGAGCAGTGGTGTCAGGGTCAGAGCATGTTCCACCAGGGATGATATCTCAGGGAAGGGCCAGGAGAGCCCTGGAGCCTGTGAGCAGCTGAGCCACCACCCAGGCCCTGTCCCCATGTGCCCCCTGGGAGGGGACATTCGTCCCCACATGCTCTGCTTGTCCCCTAATGCCACACTCGCCCCAGGACAGACAGGCCGACCTGCGCATCCACGCCTACGTCGATGATGTCATGATGAAGCTGATGAAGCACTTGGGGCTGGAGGTCCCGGAGTGGACGGGGCCAGTGGTGGTGGAGGAAAGCACAGAGCTCCCCAAACCCCAACAGCTCTTCGGATTTGACCCCGGGGCTGAGGGGCTGCAGAAGGAGGAGCCCCTCTCCCAGCACAATGGCATGGGTGGGCTGTGCCCCAACCTTGGGACCACGCAGGGGGAACACGGTGACAGCCCGAAGCAGGAGTGTCCCAGCCCAGATATGGGGCCAACCACGGTGAAGAAGATGAAGGTGGAACCTCTCCTCACCTGACCCGGACTGTTCCCTGTCTGCCTGGACACACATCTGTGCCCCTTTTCCTACCGGCTCTTTTTTTATACCCTTAAATATTGTCCCTTTTTTTTATGTAGCTATTAAAAACACTTGAATCACGTGTGTCGGGGCAGTTGCACCTGCCAGCCCTGCTTGGGAACAGCCCCAGCAGCTGGTTCCTCCTCCCTGGGGAGATGGTTGGGGGGTCCAGCAGCCCCCCGGGGGGCAGAGGGACACGGGTGTCCAGCAGTGACACCAGGGGTGGCTGATGCCATCTCAGATGAAGCTGGAGCTGGGCAGTGGTTGGGACAAGCTAGTCCTGGTCCTGTTGGTGACTTCAGGGATGTCACTGGGTGGTGGCAGGGAGGGGGACAGGTGCTATTGTGGGGCTGGGGGCTGTGGGGTGGTACCCCCATCCCACCACCCTCCCCTCTGCCTCCTGCTGTGCCCAGGGCAGCCCTGGGCTTGCACTGGCCACATATCCCAGTTCTACTCGGCTCAAGGTGGTCTTGTCCCAAGGGTCCTTGAAACCCTACAGACCATCCTACATTAAGCTAAAGCAGGTGGATTTTTTTTTCCAAAATACTTTTTATTTAGAGATTAAAATAAAGCTTAAAAAAAAAAAAAAAAAGGAAAAAAACCCCAACTAGTTGTGACATCAATAGCCAACCAGCCCAGGGCCTGGTGATCTGTGTTCCTTCTGCAAGTCCTGCTGCACCCAGGGGCCAGGAGCAGCCCCTTCCCTCCCAGTAAGGCCAGTGGGAACCAGTCTCATCTTCCCAGTTCACAGGCAAAGCCAAGTGGGTCCAGCACCTGCCCGTGCCTGGAGGCAGATCCTAGAGGGGCCACCCCCAGGGCTCGTCCCGTAGGGGATGGGGGGCAAAGCCACCCCATCATGTCCCCCATGGTCCCTGGGTGCTGCTTAAAGCTCCTCGGCCGGCTCCGTTAGCACAGGCCTGCTGTGGCCACCCTTGGTCCAGGCAAGCGATGCCAGGCCGTGGTGTGGCACGGTGCTGTCCCCAGACGTGGTGTCACCTTGGTCCCCATCCTCGTGGCTCAGCCCCTCGGAGGCGAGCGGCTGCGTGCCGTTATGGGGGGAGACTTTGTCCGGGTGTGGGGTGAAGGCGTGGACACCGAAGGCTTCGTGCAGGGTCTCGGGGTCTTCATCCAGGTGCTTTGACCACAGTGGCTCTGGGGCCTTCTTGTCCCCAGCTTGGGGCTGTGTGTAAGCCACGCGGGAGGCAGCCGCGTTGTGCAGAGACCTGGAGAAAACTGAGTGGGAAGGAGGGTCAGGGCCCACTCCACTGCCCCGTGGCTCCTGGTGTGGCCACGGCGCAGCCCTCACCTCGCACGGGCCCAAAGTCGCCGTTCGCCTCGGCCTTGCTGGGGGCAAAGGGGCTGATGGAGGGGAAGACGATGAGTGTGAAAGAGAGCAGCAGGACCTAGGGACAGAGAGGGGACGTTAATGTGTACAGTGGTGGAGGGGGACACACACAGCAGGTTCTGGGGCATGGCTCCTAAAGAGGGGGCCGGTGGCAGAACCAGGGTGGTGTTCCTCCATTTGTCCCTGTGCACTTGCCCCTGCCAGTGCCTCCATCCATCCATTGATCCCTCCATTCTTCCATCCATCTATCCATCCATCCCTTCCTCCATCCCTTCTGCCACCCAGCCATCCATCCATCATTTCCTCCATCCATCCCTTCTTCAATCCATCTCTTCTGTGATCCTGCCTCCATCCATCCATCCATCCTCCCTTCTGCGACCCATCTATCCATCTCTTCCTCCATCCATCCATCCTTCATCCATCCCTTCCTCCATCCATCCATCCTTCACCCATCCCTGCCTCCATCCATCCATCCCTTCTGCCACCCATCCATCCCTTCTCCATCAATCCATCTCTTCATCCATCCATCCGTCTGTCCATCCGTCCCTTCTTCCATCCAACTTTGAAGCATTTACCCCTCTGCCTTAGCACAAGTCCATCCCTCTGTCCACCCCTCCATCCCCCCCTGCCAACACATCTCCCCAGGTCTGAGTCTCCCTCCCTCCCTCCCTGGAAGCAAAGAGGCCACGAGGGGTTTGGGGGCTCCACGCACTGCAATACAGGTTCCCGTCTGCGCTGCCTTGTTGCTTGACTGCACCACAAGGGCTTGAAGCTTCTTCAGCTGCTCCAGGAGGGACCTGGGGACAGGGAAAGCCTGTGAACATCTCCAAACCCCTCCTGCCCCCCAGCAGGTCTGGCCGGGATGGAGGGGGGAAGGTCCCAGCCCCATCCTACCCCTCCTTGTCCCCGTCCTGCCCCAGGAACACCTACGAGTTCTGCTTCTCCAGGTGCAGGACTTTCCTCTGCAGCTCCTGGTTTTGGGCAGTGCAGGCTGACATCCTGGGGACACAGAGAGGGGGATGAAGTTGCAGGGCAGGGGACACAGCTGGGAGGGGCCTGGCAAGGAGCAGTGTGCCCCCCACCGGCCAGCTGTGCCCGGAGCAGGGGTCTGGGGGCCGTACCGGCTCTCCAGCCCATCAATGTACTCCTTCTTCTTCTTGCGGCTCTCCTGAGCCGACTGCTTGTTCCTGATCTTCCTCCGGATCTTCTTCAGCACCCGTTCCTCGTACTGGGGGAAACGGGGATTGGGGGTCAGGGCTGTCGGGGCTGGGATCCCACCAACTCCATGCCCCCCTCCCCAGGTATGGGGGCACCCACCTTGGTGAGGGGCAGCTGGGTGGGCAGGGACACCCCCTCCTTCGCCAGCAACTTCTTCTCGTCCTCTGTCAGCACCAGCTCCTGGAACTGGCCCTGGCTCTGCCGCAGCAGGGACCCGGGTACCTGTGGCTGCTGTGGGGCCACCAGTGGGTGATGGCCCTGGGTGGTGGGGTCACCCCACACCTGACCCCCTGGGACCACGGTGGGGACCACGAGAGTGGGATCATGGTCCAGGAAGGGACAGGGAAGGGACTGTGATGTGGGAAAGGAGATAAGTGTGGGGATGGGGAGAAGAATGGGGAGGGGTCATGGTCCAGGAAGGGGCAGGGATGGGGAGGAAAGGGAAAGGGACCATGATCCGGGGAGGGGGACAAGGACAGGGAGAGCTGGGCAAAGGGACAAGGATGAGGATGAGACTGTGCTTCAGGGTGAGGGTGGGATCGTGGTCCAGAAAGGACAGGGATGAGGATGAGGATGAGGACAGGGATGGGGTCATGGTCCAGGAAGGGACAAGGAGGGATGGAGACACAGAGGTGGGGACTTACAGCATCGGAGCTGCCTGAGAGCAGCAGGTCCTTGACAGTGAGGGTGCAGGATGCGGGAGGTGGGGAGACCACGGGCAGGTCCTGATTCTCCTCCAGGTAGAACCCGGGGTGCCACGTGTCTGGGTGAGGGGACAGCAGAGGCTGTCAGCAGCCCTGTGTCCCCCAGTGTCCCCTGAGCAGGACCCTCACCCCTGCCATGGCACCAGAGCTACGGTGACTTGCTGCCACCTACCAGTGCAGTGGCCCTGGACTCTGTCCCCCCAAACAAACTGTCCCCCTGCTCCTGCCCCTCCCCGCCCACACCCCCCCCCGAGCACCCCAACACTGCTGAGCCTTCCTCAGCATCCCCTGCCCTCCCAAACCTCCCTCCTCTTCCAGTCTCCCCCACCAACACCAGTCTGCTCATTTCACCCCAGCTCCCAAGCTCTCCCCACTCCCCCCCAGTACCCACCACAGTCCTCCACACCCCCCAGTTCTCCCCAGTCTGCCCAGTTCCCTCCAGTTACCTCTAATTTCCTCACTATCCCTGAGAGACCCCATCTCCACCATCCCCTCTCAGCCCCTCTGGTGTCCCCAGTCCTCCCCAGTCCTCCCCAGTACCCCCCAACCTGGTCCTTTGCCCAGTCTCTCCCCCGTGGCTCACCCAAGTCGATGGAGACATCGGGTTGTGGGACCCCAGTCCCCCCCAGGATGGGTAGAGCTCGGCAGGCGTTGGCATAGGGGTACAGGACCTCGCTGGGCCCCCTGTCAAAACACCTGGGGGGGCTGTCAAGTTGGTCAGAGGGGGGGTCCTCGGAGACCCCGCTGTCACTGGCGGCCGGGGACCAGCTGGGTGAATCCGATGCTGAATCCCCAGAGCCCAGGATGGAGCTGAGGAAGTCCTCGCTGTCCTGGGCATGCTGTGGGGACACAGGCACCCGTTACCATGGGGTGGCCATCACCCAGAGGAGCTGCCCACGCTGTGGGGTGGTCCCAGCTCCCAGGCAAGGGGATGGGGCTCTCCCCCCCAAAGCCAGGGATGAGGTGGGGACGGGGCCCCCCAGCCCCAGGGGACTTACCCCATCCTCGTGCCAGGTACCCGGAGGCGTCCCCAGCTCCACGCCATGGAGGATCCCATCCTGGCGGTCAAAGAGGAGGTCCAGTAGGTCAACGCTGTCAAGGCTGTCCACGCTGGAGGCCATGGCTGCAAGATGGCGGGGTCAGGTCTGTAACTCAGTCCCCATGATTGTCCCCTCTGCCCCAGAGCCCCAAGGACACCCCAAATTGTGGGGTGGGCACAGGACTGGTGAGAGGGAGCAGGGAGCATGTTTGGGCATGGGCACGCGTGTGCAAGACCACAGGGAGGTGTATCTACACGTGTGTGACCGTGTTTGACCATGTGGCCACACTGGCACATGTGTGTGCAGAGCTGGGTGTCCATGCAATGTGCACGTGTGTGTGCCCACACAGACACGGGTGTGTGCTCACATGCACACACATGTGCCAGCACCTGTACAGGAGCACATGTGGGCACATCTGGCAAAGTCCTGTGTGCAGGAAGGACAGCACAGTCACACAGGGGCACGGCAGTGCCTCCCCACCAGCTCTTTCCAGCAGCTGAAACTCCCAAATCCTCTAATTTTTTTCCCCCAAGAGAAATGCAGGGCCAGGGGCTCCCCGCAGGCACCCACCTGCCCCAGCCCCAATGAGCCCCCCAAGTCGGGGGGTGGGATGAGTGCCCAGGCCTGAGGGCTGGGTCAGCTCCCCCATCCGGCCCTGTCTGTGTGTGTGCGACCGCTCCGGAAGATCAGGTTAATCATTTTGGGTGACAGCAGGAGAGGAGGAGACTGCTGACATGGCCAGCCCTGAGGAGGGGACTCAGCCCTGCTCTGCCACTGCCACCCCAGGCACTGCTCGAGACCCCAAACTCAGAGAAAACCCACAGGCCAACTAACCAGTGGCCCAACTGGCCAATCAGCTGACTGACAACCAACTAACTGACCAGCTGACCAACTGGTTGACCAGCCAAAGCAATGAACCTATCAAGAAACAGACCAAATGGTCAACTTTGTTGGCCAACTGACCAACTAACCAAATGACCAAATGACTGACTGACTGACCAGTCAACTCTCCGACTGATTGATCAACCAACCCACCACCCAACTACACAACCCACTACCCAACCCACGGCCCCCAACCACCCAACCCATCACCCAACTGCCCTTCCCAACCTATTAAGCACCAACTCAAGTGTCCTTCAAGCCAGGTTTGGGGATGGTTGTCATTACCATGATGTTTGCCTGGCCAACCCAAGCAAGGGGCTTTATCACACCCTGTCCTTCATCCTCAGTGCTTCCAGTGAGCCCTGGTGGTCCCGTGGGACCATCAGGTAGAGGGACCACATTGAGTTTAACAGCCAGGACGTACCTGTGTAAGCTCCCACTCCCACAGATCCGTCCCGTCTTCTCAACCCTCTCAGTGCACAGGGGAGCGGGGCGGACACCGAGCCTGGCCACCTCCTCCTCCTCTGTACTGCCCTGACCCGAGTGGCAAAGTTTAAACTCCAACTGCACAGAAATAATGTCCCCGATTGCAAAATCTCCCGTCCCTGATTGGGGACAGTGGTGAGTAATGGCAGGGCCACCCCAGGGATGGACCCGCTGGGCTCCGTAACTCATTAGCCAAATGTTTTTGTCCTCCTCCGCCAAGCAGGGCGGGAAGGGCCTGGGGCTGGTGAGCGAAGTCCAGGCACCGCTGCTGCCCATGAACTTTCACCCATTTTTAAGGATGATTTCCCTTTTTTTTCAGACGAGCGTATCAGCATTAATCACATTTTATAGGTGTCGAGAACATCCGGGGAAGACGTTGCCTTGGATTCTGCCATTTATGGCTTCCACAACAACAAACCTTGCTCCCACCCTGTTCCCCGTGGCCGGGGCTGGCCCTGACACCTGGGTTCTGCTGCCTGCGGGGCCACTGCTGCTGCCAGGGCTGCCCACACCCTCCCTTGCCCCAATTCCCCCCCCATGGCTGCCTGGGGTGCCTGAACACAGAATATTCATGGTTGGAATGGACCTTTGAGGTAGAGTCCAACCAAAAAAAAAATACCAAAACCAAACCAAAACAACCAAAAAAAACCCCACCCACCCACAGACACACAAACCCAAAGAATCTCAAGCATTAGAGCATGCCCTGAATCATAGAATCATAGAATCCCAAGGTTGGAAGGGATCTCATCTGGTTCAACCTTTCTTGCTAAAAACATGGTCTAGAGAAGATGGCCCAACACTCTGTCCAGCTGAATCTTTAAAGTTTCCAAATATGGGGAACCCCCCACTCCCCTAAAAAGATTCATTCAGTGGCACAACGGATTGTTCTCCTTGTGAAAAATTTTCCTGTGTCCAACTAGAATCTGCCCAGAAGTCACTTACAGCCATGACATGTCTACACGTTTCCTAAATCCCTCCAGGGGCGGCAACTCCACCACCGCCCTGGGCAGGCCGTTCCGGTGCCTGACCACTCTCAGGGAAGTCATTCTTCCTAAAATCTAACCTGAACCTCCCCTGCTGCAACTCCACACCGTTTCCTCTGCTCCTGTCCTTAGTCCCTTGGGAGAAGAGGCCAACCCCCACCTCTCTACACCCTCCTTTCAGGGAGTTGTAGAGGGCATTAAGATCCCCCCTCAGCAGGGGAGACCTACGTGTTCACGCCTTCCCACCGCCCCACGGTGAAGTCACCCCGTCCCCCTCGGGACAAGCCCCCCACCCCTCCAGGTCCCCCCGGCTCCCCGTGACACAGTGCGGGGGACACGGGTGAGTAAGGAGGCAGGTGACTGAGGTGTGGCGCGGGGACAAGACCTCGGCCCGCTATCTGCCGCTCGATGCCCTCTGACGGCTCCCCCTGGTTTATGGCCCGGCAGCAGGGACGGGAACCCCTGGAACTGAGCAAAGGGCGCCCGCCCGCCTGGCGCCATGGCGGCCCTGTGGGGCTGCTAATTGCCCGCCTTCATTAAGGCCTTCCAGCATCCCTTGGGCCTACTGCCTGGATCAGGCGGGTGGGCAGGGCTGGCAAGGGGGATTCCTGCTAATTGGTGGGTCTGCTAATTACTGCCAAGGTAATTAGCGCTCACTCCTTCAACTGCCTCCCTTCCCTTCCCTTCCCCTCCGCGAGTTCTCGCGAGATTCCCAGGCCCGGCCCGGCCCTGCCCCGCCCCTCCCCTGGGCCCCGCCCCTCGCGCGCGTCCCCGCGCCATGCGGCCGCGCCCCCGATAGGACGCCCGCGCGGCCCCGCCCCTCTTTGGTCCCGCCCCCTCCCCGCCGGGCCCCGCCTCCATCCCGCCTCCCCTCCCCGCCCCCGCGCGCGCCCCCGCGCCGCGCGGCCGCGCCCCCGTTCGGCCCCGCAGGCGCGGCCCGGGCCCGGCCATGCCGGCCAAAAGGAAGCCGGTGCTGCCGGCCCTTAACATCGCCCCCAGCGCGGCCGAGGGGCCCAGCCCCGACGGCTCCACAGAGTGAGTGAGTGGCGGAGGGGCCCGCCCAGCCTACGCCCCGGCCCGGGGCTGGGGGTGGGTGGGCAGTGCTGGGCCTTGGCGGGGGGGGAGGCCGGGCACTGGAGCTGTAGGGTTTAGCGAGGCAGGGAAGGATCAGGCCTGAGGAGATCTCGAGGGGCAGGGACAGGCTGGGTGCTGGGCCGGGAATAGGCTGGCAGCGGGCCTAGGGAGTGCTGAGGGGACGGGGAGCGGGACAGGGCAGGCACCTGACGTACCGGGGGGCACTGGCTCTGAGGGATCTAGGGGGAGGGACAGGCCGGGCAGTGGGTCTGGAGGACTTGGGGTGCTGGGACAGACTGGGCCTAGGGATGCCAGGCACTGGGCCGGGGGTGGGGGATGGCACGATAGACTGGTGCTGGGCCTGGGGAGTGCTGAGGGGACTGGGACACGGTGAGCACTGGGCCTGGGGGTGCTGGGACAGGGTGGGGACCAGGCCTGGGTGAGGGGCTGAGGACAGGCTGGGGCTGGATGGAGCCAGCGGGGGGGTGTGTGGGGTGGGTAAGGGGTAGGGGAGCTGGAGGCTGGAGGTTAGTGGGGCCGGGCAGGGGATGGGTGGGCTTGGGGGCAGGTGGGGAGGGGATGGGGCAGGAGTGGAAGCTCATCTGGCCCCCAGGTTTGTTGGGGGTGGTGGAGGAGGCTGGGGGAGGACCTGGGGTGTGTAGAGACCAGGTCAGGGCTGGGATGAGGACCTAGGCTTGTGGGGGGGGAGGATTTGGGGCAATAATTAGGGCTGGATGGGCAGGATATGTGGGGTGGGGGGGCACAGGCAGTGCTGGGGAGAGACAGAGCATTGCATGGGGATGGGTGGAAGGAGACCCTCTGACCCTCCCAAACCATTGCCCTGGGTGGATGGGGGGATAAGGGGGTGGGCAGCAAATGGGAGAGCAGCTGGAGCTTGCGTGGGCGATGGGAGCTGGGCAGCAGGTGCTGGGGGAGCACAGACACCCCTTTGTGCTCAGTGGGTTTATGGGGAGGGGTGTAACGGAGCAGGGGTTTGCTGGACACCCTGGAAAGCCCTTCTCGTGTTTCACAGTGAAACACAAGCTTGGCCTCCCATGTCAGAAGAGGGAGAGGGTGCTGCTGCTGCCGTTCTCTCCTGGCTGGGCTGGGCTCTGCTGCCTCTTAAAGGGTTGAAGGCTGTTTCCTATTCCTTGGCTTTCCCAAAGCAGCACTGAAGCTCCTCTCCAGAGGAGATGTGTGTATTAGGCAGATGCTGCACCATGGGTCTCACTGTCTGTGTGTTCCTCTCAGTGCTGGAGCTGAGCCCTGCCTCTCTCCAGAGCTTTGCTTTGGTCTCGTTGCTACATCAGTGTCTGTGTCAGTTTTCAGTTATTTCTCTCTGCTTCCCTAAAAACTACCCCCAAACTCTTTCTCTGGCACTGCCCTCACAATCTTCTGACCATCCCTCCTGTCTCTTCCTCCCTTCTCCAGGGCAAACCTTGCGGACCTTCAGAAGAAGCTTGAGGAACTGGAGTTGGATGAGCAACAGAAGAAGCGCCTGGAAGCTTTCCTCACACAGAAAGCCAAAGTTGGGGAGCTGAAGGACGATGACTTTGAGAGGATCTCTGAATTGGGGGCTGGCAACGGCGGGGTGGTCACCAAAGTGCAGCATAAACCCTCAGGGCTCGTTATGGCACGGAAGGTAACGAGGGGAGGAGGAGTGGGCTATGGTGTTGTGCTGGAGGGGGTCTGGCACTTTCCCTGGCTCTGGGAGAGCCGGCTTCAGTTGGAATCTCTCTCCAGTGACCCATTTGCACCCAACCTGCTTTGCTGGGGTTGGGACTGAGGTCCTGGGTGCCTCTAGCCAGATTTTAGGTGGAGCCTCTCCCTCTTCATCTCCAAGCTGCTCTGCCTCGGCCACGGTATCCACACCAGGTCCCTGTGCACCTTGTGTGAAAGCATAAGTTTGGGGTTTGTGTTTTTTTTTTTTTTTTTTTTTTTTCTCCAGTGAAGCTGGTTTTAATGAACTCAGCTCAACTGGATAGAAGCAGATCTCTTGGGGCTTCTAGGTCGTGGCTAATGAGGACTGGAAAGGCAGGTGGAGGGATGGGTTTGGCACACACGCATTCCTCGCCACCCACTTAACAGGTCCCCAAGGTGGTTCCGAGCTGTGGTGACAGTGGTTCATCTCAGATGTGGATTTATAGACAATGTCTTCTGCTGTGGTGCCCTTTAGTGAAAGTGAGGAGGTGCTTCATCTGTGTGATGGAAAAAGCAGTGCTGGGTGAGAGCAGCGACTGCTCATCTGCAAGACTTCCTTGGAAGACTCTGGCCTCACCTGCTGTTCAGATGGTTTAGTGGGTCTCATGAGCAAATCTTCTTCTCTGTGTGGCTTCACCAGAGCTGAGCTCTCAGAGTCTTCCAGAGTGTTTGATTTGGGAGTGTTAGGTATTGGTGGGTGGTTTTGAGATTGTTGGGAGCTCTGTGTTCAAAAAATGAAGCAAGGGGCAGCTGCAGCGTGGGGCAGCTTGTCAGAGACTGAGAACAATCAGATGTCCCTGAGGTGTCCTAGAGTTTACAGTAATGGCAGCTCTTTTTTTCTGACCTGCCACTGTATTTCCTTGCCTCTGGCTTCCCTTCAGCTCTGTTAACTGACTACGTGGAGCCCAAGGAATAAAGCAACTGCTCTTTCACGTGCATAAATGCATAATCTTCATGGATTGTTTGGGGTTTTTTTTTAACTTTCTGTCGTTTCCTTGATATCAGAGCGCTACTTCTTACAACAGCTCCAAAGCTTGTGAAAATGTTCCTGTCTGATGAGTCAGCTCTGCATCAAACTTCTGACTTGTCTTTCCACTCCGTGTCCTGTGCCATCTCCGTGTGTTTTGTGGCTGGTGGTTGCCTCAATCATTAACAGGCTCTACAGGGCTCTGCCTCTCCCTTTATCCCTAATTTTGGTCTGCAAATATTAAAAAGTCTATGCCCAAGCAGAGCTAACTTCCCTTGAAGATTTTCTTTTTTTCCAATGCTCAGGACTTGCTCACCTGGTTCCTCTTAAGTTTTGCCAGATGTCACAGCTTGAGTATTTCTTTCTTTCTTGGCAGCTGATTCATTTAGAAATCAAGCCAGCCATCAGGAATCAGATTATCCGAGAGCTGCAAGTGCTGCACGAGTGTAACTCCCCCTATATTGTGGGGTTCTATGGAGCCTTCTACAGTGACGGGGAGATCTCCATCTGCATGGAACACATGGTGAGTCCTCATTCCTTCTCTGGAAACTGCTGCTCCTAAATCTGTTTCTCCTCTGATCCTAAATCTATCTCCCTGGGACTTGAAATTGCTGGTGAAACAGATTGGGGCACTGGCAGCTGCCGTGGTCCTTGCTCTGGCTGCAGGAAGGCCACTGCGCTCCCGGCAGGAGCTGCAAGCTCCTGCTTAGATGTTTCTGACAGGTCGACTTTTTGGAAAGCGGAAGCAGAGGTTTGAGGGTTGGCCAAACGGAAGTGTTGTAAACCTGCCTCTCTGCAGAGCTCGCTGTGAAGCACAGTGTGTGTTTTCTGGTGTCTCTGGCAGAGAACGGTGTTGTCGCTCCTCCAGATCAGTGCTGACCATATTGTCTTTGCCTTTACCACTAGGGGAAAGGAAGCCAAGAACTACTAGCAACAAGTAGAGCTGATGAGAGATAGCATTAAAATAGTTTTCAGCAGGAAGCCTGAGCTCTGATCACCAGATATTTTATTTTTTTTTTTCCCTGTAAAAGGAGTGTGCTTGATGCAAAGTTGTTGGAGGCAGCTGAGTTGGGATGCTGTGTGCTGCTTGCTCTCCCTGGGCATGCTTCCCCTCTGCCTGGGTTTTCCTGCTGGAGACTGATGTCTTGGTCACTTTGTTCTTTGTTTTAGGACGGTGGCTCTTTGGATCAAGTCTTGAAAGAAGCTAAAAGAATTCCTGAGGAGATCTTGGGGAAAGTCAGTATAGCGGTGAGTTATGGTGGCTCTCCAGGCTTCCAGAAAAGATTTGCTGGGCATGGTTTGGGAATAATCCTTGTGTTGTCTTAGGAAGCTTTCTTTGCTTCCCCACACACACTTTCCTGTCCTGACTCAAGCAGTGATGTGGGGAAGGCACATTCCCAACCACTCTCCATAACCCCAACCCCTTGTATTGCACCAGTTGATGTTGGCCTCTGCTGGAGAAGGTTTGGGAGAAGCTTTCTTGGGTAGTAAACCCAAGATTTGTGACTGACTTGATGATAAATTGCAAACCCTGAAACACATGGACGCTACAGGGTGTTTTTCCTTGCCAAGCTGTGTGTGGTGTGGCAGCAGCCAGAGTTTAGCAAGATGTCCTGCCAAAGGGAGAACTCTTCCCTCCCCAGCTCTGAGCTCATCCTGTCCTTGGTTTCCTTCTAGGTTCTGCGAGGCTTGGCATATCTGAGAGAGAAGCACCAAATCATGCACAGAGGTGAGAGGAGAAACCTAAAAATAACTGCCTGTGGTACAAGAGCCCTGTATTTTACCTGCAGTTGTGTTGATGCTCCTCTCTCTTACTGTTGTCAGATGTGAAGCCTTCTAACATCCTGGTTAATTCTCGAGGAGAAATCAAGCTGTGTGATTTTGGGGTCAGTGGCCAACTCATTGACTCCATGGCAAACTCTTTTGTGGGAACTCGGTCCTACATGTCTGTAAGTTCCTTGCAGCTTTTTGTCTGGGTTTTTTTACAACTTGGCTCTTACAAAATCAGTGTGTAGTGTCCAATTTTTTCAAGGTTTGGCTGTGTTTCACCTGGAATGCCCCCTTCCTGGTTCACATTAGGGGTGAGCCCAGTGTTTTGAGGCCCTGTCCTCTGCTGGAGAAGCAGAAACCTCTGCATCCTCTCAAGGAGCTGGTGTCCTGTTGGCTTCAAGCTCTGCCCAGGCAGCAGCAGTGCACGTGGGAATTCAGACTTGCATGGAAAGACATTTTGGATCCTACCAATACTTCCATATTTGATTTTTGGCGAGTGTTTGTGGGTTCAAAACCATCTTCTATTCTTGTATGCAAATCTCTGCTCAAGAAACTGAGTGTGGAGGGGACATGGATGCTGATACAGGCACCTTCTGTGCTGCTGTGAGCATGAGTGCTCACTGGCAAAATGGGGGTAAAACCAGTCTAGTGCAGGTGGGGGTAATGGGAATTTAAAGCCAAGCTGGAGTCAGCCAGACAGAGTAAACTGCAGGAAGAGCTGCTTGTGCCTCCTTCCTTTAAATGCAAATCAGCAGCAGCATTAGCTCAACTGCAGATAATGTGGTGTCTGTGACAATAAAAGTCTCCCCCGGGTGGCTCCGAGTCCCCAGGTTCTGCTGGCTGAAAGGCAGGGGGGAGGTGGGGGTCTTCCCCCCAACACCGTGCCTGGTGGGGCTGGGAGCGAGCAGTGGGTTATTAGGGAAGCCATGGGACTGGGCTTAGGGCTGAGCTGCTCTCATATTTTGGGAATGGTTACTCAAGTATGGTTATAGTTAGACAGTGGCTATTTAAAAGCAGGATCTCCTCTGCACTCAGCCACTGGGTCTGCACAGCTGAGTTAAAGCTGCCAGTGTGGATGACTTGCATTTGATTTTCTTTTCTTCCTTTTTTTTATTTCTATGGTAAGAGCCTAGAGTGGATTTTTCAGCTCCTCAAATTCCTCTTGGGTATTAACAGGAATGACCGGGGGGGGAAATAAAATGCATAAATGGAGTTCATTGGGTCTCAGCATACAGAGAAATAGATTCCTACTGTGTACTCTGGACTCCCAAGTATAAGCAGCTGTAAATGCTGCTCAACTGTAGCTGTTGATTCGATGCATCAAAGTGCTTTATGTTTCCACATGATCTTTCTTTTTGCATCCCCTTTGCTCTCTCCAGGGAAAGGCCTGGCTCAGAGGCGTCATGTGCGTCGCTGGAGAGGCCCTGGGGATATATTGAGTCTCAGCTATTTAATTTCACCAACTTTACTGCTACCTTCTGCCTCAAAGCCTGTTTCTGTCATCTTTCCTTCCAGCCCGAGCGGTTACAGGGCACCCACTACTCGGTCCAGTCTGACATCTGGAGCATGGGTCTGTCGTTAGTGGAGCTGTCGATCGGAAGGTACCCAATCCCCCCGCCAGACTCCAAGGAACTGGAAGCAATATTTGGCCGTCCTGTGGTGGACGGGGCAGAGGGAGAGCCTCACAGCATCTCGCCGCGGGCCAGGCCCCCAGGACGCCCCGTCAGTGGTAGGGGCTGTCGTATGCATTGGAAACAACACGCAGAGGTGTGGGGGAGAAGGGGGTTGGGGTTTGTCCAGGAAGCCAAAGGCCCTTTTTGGATAAGGTTGTGGCGGGGCGGTGAGTGTTTTATAGGAGGCCCCTCTCTGCCAATCAGCCGGAGCTGTGACAACGCTCCAGCTGAATCCACCTACTGCAGAGGTTTGTAATTCCTGACGAGTGCAAGTGGGAATCCAGTCTTGCACGGAGAGGCGAGGAGATGGCCCTCAGGATGCCAACCAGGGTCTGTTATGGTTTTGGAGAGCTCACTTTATCTGCCTCTACACCCTGCTGTGTCCCACAGGAGGGCTCAAGCCACACAGCAAAGCACCCTGTGCTTTCTCAGGATGTGGACCCCTTGGAGGAGATGCTTTGAGGGACACTATCACAGCCCCTGTTGCTCCTCAGGTTTTGCCCGTGTTCCCAAAAGATTCCTTTCAAGCCAGAGGCAGCTTTTTGGGAAAAGCTTTGCTGGGAGCTCTCACAGAAGTACCAAACCAGCACAGTGATTTGAAGGAAGCTCTGCTTGGAAGCAGAAGGCTCTAGAAGTGCTGCCAGCCTGCCACAGCAGATGGTGTAGTCCTCTCCAAACGCTCCAAGCTAGGAAATAAATCTGGACTGTAGGCATAGTGAAAGAAATCTGAAATTTTGGAATGTGCTTTGGTTTTCTCTTGGTTGCTTTTTTAACTGTGAGTCGGTCCCCAAGCGGGTGCCTCTGCCTCTCCCGGCAAAACTCCTGCAGCACACGTTGCTCTTCACACCAAATGAGGCCCCTCCCTTCCCAAATGAGGCCTCTCACCACTGTTTTTTGTCATATTGACCACACAGGCCACGGGACGGACAACCGGCCTGCCATGGCCATCTTTGAACTGCTGGATTATATAGTTAATGAGGTGGGTGTTTTTTAACCATCAGCTCTGCTGGACCTTCCCTCAGTGTCATGTCTGCTCTGAGTCAGAGTGGGCTCCAAAACCTTTGTTTGAGCAGGGGCTTTTTGATAGCAAACCCCTCTGAGCCACACTGACGTCCTTTCCTTCTCCCCTGTTCCTTCTTCCTGTCTCTTTGTACCACAAAAGCATCTCTGGTTGTGGAATAAAGCTCTGGAGGGGGAAGTTCATACTCCCCTTCAAAGAGGAGAGCAGTGGAAGGAGCTCTTGGCTGTAGTAACCTGCTCCCTCTGCAACTGCCCATTTCAAATGTGCTCCTCCCTAGATCAGCACAGGATGAATGCCAAAGGCTTCTCAGATGAAGCCCTTTGAATGAGGGTGACTGGTGCTAAAATCCCAGGTCGAAATGTCCCACCAGACTTGGAAAGCAGGGTCTGTTCCACCAGCAAGTTGAAAGAGCAGCTTCCCCTTTCAGGGTGACGAGACTTGACCCCCAGTTATCGTTTCTGGAACAGCTTCATCCACCATAGATGTTTCTGGAGCTGGGATTTGGTGTGGGGTCACCCTGCAGCAGTAGCTTGTTTGCTGTCAGGGTGAGAAATGGTGGGAATCGGGTTCCTGGTGGAGGAGGATGATGGCTGGAGAGCACAGCTTTTCTGCAGCTCGTTAAAGACGTTCTGCTTTTTGATCCCTTAACACACAGCGATGCAGGAAAAAAAAAAACCCTTCTTCTTTTCTCTGCAGCCCCCTCCCAAGCTGCCAAATGGAGTTTTCACACAAGATTTCCAGGAGTTTGTAAATAAATGGTAAGGATTTCATCCTACGGCTGAAGGTGGAGGCCTTTACTTGTTTCCTGGTAGCTCTGCAGGCTGCTCCCCCCAGAGAACATCTGGTGTAATGCAATGTTCTCCCTGCTCTGGAGGAATCTCTGGCTGCAGTGGGATTTTGCCTTGTGCTGGGAGCTCCTGACTTGGGAAGGGTTGGAAAAAAAGCGGTTTATTTGCGGGAAAAAAAAGTGATGCTTAGCATTATCCCAGCACCTTCTAAATCTGAGCCTGGTGGGGGGGTGGCAAGGCAGATTGCTGGGGCTGTAAGTCACCCCACCAGGCGTTCACCATCAGCTTCCCGACCTTCTGCTGCAGTGGAGGGACACCTGAAGATGCTCACACAGCCCCCATTAAACCACAGAGGTTGGACACTAAAAAGAAGCAATCCCTGCTAAGGGATTAGGTCCTCTTCTCAGTTTGCAGGGCACTGTTCCCCCACATGGTCTAGAAAAGATGGATCCTGCAGCTCTGCCTGGGAGCTGGGCTGCTGGAGATGGTGCTTTCTGAGCCCTTTCCATCCTTCTGGGCTCCTGGGGAAAGCAGCCAGGAGGCCACGTGGCTTTTGGTGAAGCTGGAGACCTCTCCAGCCAGATAATTGGTTTCCCCACAAGAAACGTCTCAGCATTGGTTTTGCTCTCTCTTGTTCTTCTCATTTCAGCTTAATTAAAAATCCAGCAGAACGGGCAGATCTGAAGATGCTGATGGTAAGTTGGGGGGAGAGCAATTTTCTTTCTACGGTGTGGGGGTGACACCAGATCTGCTGCCCCATCCTGTCCCTCTGTGCTTCCCTTGCTCAAAAGGTTGGGAACTCCCAAGGCTGAGCTTAAAATGAGCCAAATAGAGCCCGGGAGAGGGAGTGACTCCCTCACCTTTGATTCCAAGACCCTGATGGTATCTGGCCCCTGCAGAGCCTGGGATGGGAACCTCCTGGTTGTCCCATGTCTGTGGAGGAGCTTAGGACCTCCTGAGCTGGGCAGATAAATACAAATATGTGAGCTGGCAGCCCAGAAATCCCCCCCTGCACCTTGGGCTGCATCCCCAGCAGGGCTGGGGGGGGGGTTCTGTCCCTCTGCTCAGCTCTGGGGCCACCAACATCAGAAGGACACGGAGCTGTTGGAGCAGGGCCAGAGGAGGCCACTGAGATGCTGGGCGGGGGGGGCTGAGAGAGTTGGGGGGGTTCAGCCTGGAGAAGAGAAGGCTTCAGGGAGACCTTAGAGCCCCTTCCAGTCCCTCAAGGGTCTCCAGGAGAGATGGGGAGGGACTCTGGAGGAGGGAGGGGAGCC